>QJNZ01000428.1:0-78610 GCA_004155055.1 Monosporascus sp. CRB-8-3
CTCTTAGGGTGGGAGAAGAGTTCGCACAAAGACTGAGAAGAGAGTTCGGCTAGGGTAAGGACATAGGGGTTGATACTAGGGGGGTTACATTTCTTTAGGCACTGAGTTTAGGAGATTGATTAGTATATCGTTATATAGGCGTTTATTAAACGGTGTTTGCTATAATACCGATTATAGTCTCTCTTTAAATATACGGTATAGTTTTATAAATGAGTACTAGTAGTTAGACCTTAGATTTTAAATTAACCTACTTCTTAAATTTAAATCTTAAATATTATACGATATTTAAAGCTTAATAATATGTTAACCTTTTATTTAATATTTATAATTTTAAAATATATTATATATAATTAAAAAAGTCTAAGTTACTGTTAATTATTTACTAAAATAACGACGTTTTTAAAATAAAATAAATAAATATACGTTAATAATTTAAAATATAAATGTAAAACATAAATAAATAAATAATATATATTATAATACTTTCTCTAGAAAAGACGTAACCGTAAAATTAAATTAAATAAATTAATAAATTATGTTACCGGTTATTAAGCTTTATTAAACCTTAACCTTTTTATAAGCGTTTTATTTTAAGGTAATTTTAAATTACCTAATTATATAAGCCCTTATCGATAATTATTTTTAACGGAATTCTGGACGGTTGTTACAATCCGGAATAGCCGGATAAACTATTATTTGTAATTTGTTTTATATCGATTTAAAAGTTAAACTTTAACGTTTTTAAACCCGTAATCGTTATTTTCCAATTTTGCTAGTAATTTCTTTATAAGCCGGATATTTTTTATATAAATTTATGTAAATATCGCTTATTTTTGCCGTTTTAAATTAAGTTATATCCGAAAATTAAAAATAA
Organism: Monosporascus sp. CRB-8-3; assembly: GCA_004155055.1. Classification (NCBI taxonomy): domain Eukaryota; kingdom Fungi; phylum Ascomycota; class Sordariomycetes; order Xylariales; genus Monosporascus; species Monosporascus sp. CRB-8-3. The sequence continues at coordinate 875 of QJNZ01000428.1, forward strand.
AACCTAATTTTTTTCGGAAAAATTATTAATATCGACGGAGGTATCGGTATATTTTATTCGGTCGATTATTTTATTTAAATTAGGTAATATTATCGAGACCGTTTCCGTCGAGATTCCGGAATTACGGAATATTAAGATTTTATATTCGGATTTAGCCAGTATATTTCAGTTGTTTTAATTAATAAGGATTCGAGAAATTGTAGGATTAATCAAGGTTAAAGGTAGCTGTTATAGGACTGGCAAAGAGTTGCAAAGCCATCTTATACGGGCTTAAGGTTTACCGCGAAAAGCTTAATATTTTCTAAGTTATTACCTTTTAGAAAATTCCCCTGCCGAACCAGCTAAAAAGCATAAGATTTATTAAGGTCGAAGCTTGTTAATATTACGCGATCGGCTTCGAAATAAGGCTTTTCGTAACCGAGGTATATAATTTATTATTATCGTAAAAACTATTAATAATTACCATATTCGAAAATATTAAGTAAAGTATTTATCGTATTAATTATTAATGTAATTACTTCGTATCTTTAATATAGCCTAGATAATACGGCTTAAACCTAACGTAGTAAACCGTATCTAGCTTATTATTAAATAAGCAAGTACATATATATCTACAGGACAGATTACCAGCTAACCTTAGACCAGATTAATATATTAACATAATTAACTTCATTTAAAAAGCCTATTAAATAATAACATCTTCGGTTTTTTCTATCGAAAAACTATCTAATATAATATAATCCATTAATTTTCCATCAAAAAAAAAGCCCTCGTATTACTACCGCTACCGTTTATTAACGTTAAACGATTAGTTAAACCCTGACCGAATTATCTTTAGCTTATTTGTTAAAAATTATTAAAATTATTTTTTATTTATTAAAAATCTACAACACCATTAATTTTTATTACGTATTTATCTCCTTTATTATCCTTACGTATCTCTTACGTATTCCCTTCGTTATTTTGGCTATCGTTATATATTATATTTATACCTTATTAATAATTTCATTATTTAAATGACTAACCTTATTTAAAATCTCCCTAATAATTTCATTTATATTAAGAACATCCGGAAAATTATTATATTTTTTAAAAGATTTCCCGATAACCCCGTTATTACTAAATTACTTATATATTAAGTTAAACGAATTTTCAGTTTTAGCGTTACCTATAACTTCGGTACTATAAAGCATTAAAACTAAAACCGATATTGAACGATAAAATCTTAAAATATAAGTATTAATATTAATTTCGTTAACGGTTAAATAATTAATACGTAAATATTTAAATACGTTTATTAATAAACTGTTAATTTTTGTAATTAATAAAATATTTTAATTAACGAAAATTAACTTAATAAATAATCCGAAAATAACGTTTTAACGGACGTAACGTTATTTCCGGTTATTTTTAATCCCTTTTTAATTTCTCGTAAGTAACTATTGCGTTAACTCGTATATATCATACCCAGTATAAATACTTTCGGTATCCGGATTTGTTTACCCCGTTTTTTATCGGCCTTAAACCTATTAAAAACGGAACGTATTATAAAATTAATTAACGATTTAACGCCTATTAATTATTTACGGACGGTATTTAAAATACCAAATATACGGGAGTCGTTATTAACGACATCTCGTTATTTACAAAGTACCTCTATAACTCCTTATATAATATTACGAATATTCGGTTTATTTATACCGTAGCTAAATTGCTATTTACGGTAATTATTAACACCTTATAACGTTTATAACAACGATATAAATTACGATAATATCGATTTAATGCCGGTAAACAACTAAATTACTCCCCCAAATAACTAAATTACGTTTAAAAACGGACAAAATATTCCTAACAACAGATAATTAGAAAAATCCCAATCGGAATCGGAACGATAAAATAATAACGACAAAAATAATAATAACGATATAAAGGAATAACTATTTTAACCGGGATTATTGCAAAGTTATCCAGGTTTTTATTAATTAAATACTAACAAAATTAACAAAATAATAATAACTATATTTATAACGATACAGGCCGGAATATAAAGCCGTATAGGAAATGTTTTTAACGAAATAAAAAAAAAGGTTATAATTTTTAAAAAAACGATATAACGTAAAAAGTTATTTAAAAGTTAAAAAATACTTAATTTCGATTATTTCCAGTTTAACTTAAATAAATCGTTTAATAAAGGCGATTATATCGTTATTAATAAAAACGTTTATTACCGAAACGTTTTTTTATTTATTAATAACTTACGAGAAATATGGAATAATAATAATTATAAGGCGGAGATTATTATTAAAAACTTTGATTAATTACTTTAAGGCTTTACCTAGATATAATAATTTCTTTAGTTATCGTCGGTATAACGTTTGGAATATAAAATTAATAATAAAAAAATTTAAAATCGATAAAGCCGATACCTTAGACTACTTTAAATAAACGAAATTTATTAAATAAAACATTATTAATAATATATTCTTATAAAACTAAATAATAAAAATTATTTGTTATTATCGTATATATAAATTAACTAATTTAATATAGCAAAGAACGTTTATTTATAACGAAGTAAATCCGTATTTTTAAAAACTTATTTTTCGTTTTATCGAAAGGTTAAGTTTTAACGATTATATAACCTATTGTCGGCAATTAGTGCTTTTAGGTGCCCGCGGCTGGTGCGTCTAGGCTGCAGATATTGCCTAGGATAGCCTTTATTTAGGAACTATCTTTTATATAGTTAAACGTATATATAAGGGCGATTACCCCCAGATTTCTTTAGTTTTTCTTAGAATAACTATGTATATTTTGCTAAATTCCTACATTTGATTATTATAATTGTTAACATGGTAATATCTTTTAGTTAATTGGTAACTGTAATACGTTAAACGGAATAGTTATTTACAGGTTAAATTAATAAAAAGGGTACGAAACTTAAAAAGAAATTGTTTAGTTAATTTAAAAGAAAGTAGGCGGTTAACGATAGCAAGCGAATAACAAAAACGTACCCCAAAACAGCTCCCTGTAATCGAACAAAATAACTTACCCGATAAAGGTTTCGTTTTTATACGGAACAAAAAATATACGAATAACGACCTATTTTTTTTTTTTCGATTAGGAAAACCCTTAAAACGAAAAATTTTACAGTAAAAAGGAAAAACAAAAGCTTACGATAGATATAACGGCAAAAAAAAAACCTGCTTTCGATATTTTTACGGAAAAAGTTATATTATCTTAGTAACGATAACTAAAAAACCGATATAAAATCCTTATACAAAAATAATAACCTTAATTAAAATTAAATAAGCTTTATACGTCCCTAGGTATTAATTTAAGTAGGATTAGGGAGGATGTTAAAATACGAAAATATAAATATAGGTCGGTCGAAAATAAAATTAAAAATTTAAAATTTTAATAAAAGAAAAAAAACGATATAATAAAGCGAATAAACAATATCGTAAAGCAATTGTTGGATATATTTTAATTCGGGGGCGTATTTTAATGAAAACCGTTTTAACTAAAGGCGATATAAAGCTTACGAAATATAAATATTTGCAAAAACGTTTTATAAAACGCTTAAGGGGTAGAAGGTTCGCAAAAAGTTTTTATTGCTGTCGAAAACGACGTAAAAAAGATTAACCCTTTAAGAGAAGGCGAAACGTAGTTAAGGAAATAATCTATTAAAAAGTTTAATTTCCCGAAGAAAAAAAAGAACGAAAAAAAGAAATTACGTAAAGAAAAAAATGTAATACGTAGGGATTCCGACGATTTGGATAGGTTATTTTTAAACTTGTCCAGAGATTCCCGAAAACGAAAAAGCCGTCGTGATAATTCCCTTAATATTCCTAGCAGTTTTTTAAGCCTTAATAATTTAAATAGTTTTAATAAATTAGGCGTTCGCTTAAAAAAAAAAGAAAAAAACTTTAAAAAGTTTAATAATAATATAAAGTTATATTAAAAGCGCTTTGATTTTTTATTGGATAAAAAGAATTATTTAGTAGGCTAGGCTAATTAAAAGCTTTAAAGTAACGTTTTAACATTTACTTTTAAAAAGATTAGCTATGAAAACGGAATAAAGCTGAAATAGTTTAATTAATTACGCCTTACAAAAGCCATTACCAAAACGTACAAAAAGGTACCGTTAAAGTTAATTATAGGTATTAAAAAAAAAACGAAAATATTAAAAACCTTTAGGAAAACCTATGTAATAATAAGCAAGGTTAAGTAAAAGTCCTTTTGGAAAAAGTTTAGCAAAATTATATACGATAAAGGAGATCCCGTATAGTTTATTATAAAGTTTTAAAAGCTGTTGCGAAAGGTTAAAAGCTATAATATAAAGCTTAAATTAAAGGAATAAATTACCATATTCCTTATTACTATAGAAAATCGCGCTGGTAACTGGTGCAAAACGATTTAATTAGTGCTTAAATAGATTAGTTATTTTTTTTAGCAGCTGATCGACGACTTCAACAATAAATTTTATAACCGTATTAATAAAAAGAAAAACGGAAAATTCTATAACGCTTAGAAAGGTAAGGGAAAAAGTAATAATAATAATAGTAACTTCTAAGATAACAGGCCCGTATAAAATAAAAACGGAAAGTTACTTTATTTTAACTATGGCAAATATAGATATTTAGTAAAGGATTACCCCGAGCCGTAAAAGGAGAGAAACGGCAAAAGAAAGAAAAAAAAGCGTGGTTAACGTTAGGGCAATAATGGATAAAATAATTAAAGTAATAACTTTCGTAACGTTTATAACGGTAATAGGAATAAAGAGCAATTTATTCTTAACGGCCTAAAAGATTTGTACCGATTAAACGGAAAAACTTTTAGCGTTTGTATTAAAAAATAACAGTTAAAGAACTTTATACAGTAGTACGATAAGATAATTTAAAAGGTAGTTTAAAGAGTTTTAATAATTAAACGCTTTAAAACTCGGGAAGTTTTAATAAGTAAATACATTAAAATTTAAGTAATTAATCGTTTAAAACTATAAAAAAGTAAGCGCTTTAAAGGAATTATTATAAAAAACGTTATATTTTTATACGTTTATTTTTTTTATAGAAATAACTTAAATAAGTTGTTTTAGAATTTAAAAGCGAACGTTAATATTACGAATAATATTAACGATTTTAAAAAAAATATTATAATAAATATTAAGTTCAGAGGAATTCAAATTATAATAAATAAAAGACTTATAATTACCATTTTTATTGGTATTGTTAAATAGCCTTTAAAAAGGTTTAATAAAAAAAAACGAAATTATAATTAGGTATACGTTATATATTAATAACTTTTTTTTGAAAATATTCTCTAAGGAAATATTTTACAGAAAAAAAAGTTACCTAAATCGTAACGCCTTAATAAACCCTAATAAAACTTAGTTATTAACGATTAACGTCTTTCGGAAAGGATTTTTCCTATAATTTTACGAAAAGCCGGAATTTATTATTAAGGCCTTAAACCTAGTAAACGATAAGAATTATCAATAAAAATTCGTATTAAAGGAAGTATCCGGTAAGGAAAACGGCGATAGCTTAATAGATAACTTAAAACGTATATTTTTAAACGTTTTTAAGGATAGGAAAGTTTTAATAACGAATAAAGTTATAAAAAAAATTATCCTTTAATATTACCGTTTTTATTACCTTAGTACCGAACGATTAGTATAGATTATTAAAAAGTTTATAGGGATAAATTTAAACCCCGATAATATGAAAAATATTTTTTATACGGCGTATAACGAAAGGAAAATACGGAAGATACCGTTTATAAACTTTTAAAAACAAAAAAAGTATGTAGGAAAAATTATTTAATATAACGTAATATTAATTAAGCTTATTAGTATTAAGAATAAGGGTTATTTTAGTTTTTTTACAGACGATTTATCGCGTTACAGAAAATATTATTCGTTTAAAAATAAAACCGAAGTTTAATAAAATTTATACGCATATATTACGTAAATTGCAAAATATTTAAAAACGTTACCGCTAAATAAAGAAAATAAACGCAAAAAAATACAAATCCTACGTTTTAACGGCGGCAAAAAGTTCGGTATAACGATAATTAAAAACTTTTGCGTTATAGAAAATATCGAACTAGTAATTTTTAATATATATAATTAATATTAGAACGGAATTGCAAAACGAGAAATATAATTTTTATAAGATAAAATACGTACGATTTCCGTACAGATAAAGATTTTTATATATTTTTAGGACTTTGTAATAAAGGTAATAACGTATATTATTAATAGGACAGGTTAATTTACGGTAAAGGATATAATATTAATCGAATGTTTTAAGGATATATTCGAACCGAATAAATTATATAAACCCGATAACGGTTATTTCCGAATTCTCGGTAATAGATATATAGTTTTAATTAATAAAAATTATTAGATTAGATTAGAAAAATTAACAACCTATAAAACAAAAGGAATATTACTAGGTTATTAAGGGATATATAATTATAAGGTATAACTGTTAAAAGGCGGTAAGTTATTTATAATACCGTATATTATTATTTACGAAAACTTAAAAAAGTTAAGTAAACCTCTTAGCTTTAAAAATATTATCCGATTATTTTTATAGCCCGTATAAAAATATTTAAAATATTATTAAAAGTAAGGCGTAAAAGTAAAGAATAAGGACGATAACGTTATTTTAAAAAACGATACGGATTAAGAAACTAAGCAGGTTAAGCGTAAAAAGGGATACCCGAAAAAGATTATCTTTAAGCTATATATTTTAAAAACCTTAAATAAAGCCTTAGAGTTAATTTAAAAATTAAAGTTAATTTTAATTTAAAAGGGCGAAAACGAAAGTGGCTTATATACCTTTTATTTTAACTTATTAACGTCGAATAATAATAAAGACCGTTTTGGTAATTTTAAAGATGTTAATTAGGTTATCCGGAACGCTTATAAATTCGAATAAGTAATTAATATGTTAGATATTAATATTTATAAGTTATTTATTATTATAGATAACGGCCTGATTTTAAAGAAAGTTATAAAAAGTCCAGAACGAAAGATATAGCTTAAGGTTATTTTTATAGAGATTAAAGAGAACTTTTTACGTAAAACTTTTAAGTTTACGCTTTTTAACGAAGTTACTTAAGGGTATTTTATTAATATTAAATGGATATTAAGAAAAAAGTATACGTTTACAAAAAAGTTAAATAAGTATAAGGTACGTATTTGCGCAAAAGGATTTATATAACGAAAAGAAATTAATTATAACGAAACGGCAGTAAGTACCGTAAAGGTAATGCACTGGAGGATTTTAATAACGTTAACCGTTTTTCTAGGGTAGTATATACTTTAAATAAATTTTATTATTACGTACTTAAACGGTAAGTTAAAGGAAGATATTTATATAAAATAATTTCCTATATTGAAAAAGTATTTTAATACATATTTAAAGAATAGAGAGATATATAGTTTTTTCCTTAAAAAGGTTATTAAGTTAATGAACTTATTATACGGTTTAAAGCAGGCCGGAGCTGTTTGGTAAGAAAAAATAAGAAAAATATTTACGAAATAAGGTTTCTATCCGTTAATTTCGGACAACGCGATATATTATAATCTTAAGACAGGAAACGTTATCGTTTTATACGTAAATAACTTCCTGCTTTTCGGCTTTAATAGGTAGCATTTTAAGGATATCGCCAAGAAGATTGTTAAAGACGTCCTAGTTAAGGATTTGGGTAACGCGGACTGGTACCTAGGCGTACGAATTATCCGTTTCTTATTAACAGAAGATATCAAGCTAGATTAATAGTAGTATATTAAGAAGTTATTAAAGTTAATCGGCTTAAACGAGATAAAAAAAGAGTTTATACTATTCGTTAAGGATTATTTAAAATACATTATAAAATATAACGGCATAACTAATAAAGAAAAAACGTTTAAATATATAAGCCTAATAGGGAAATTTAACTTTTTAAATTGTATTAATAAACTAGATATAACGTTTATAACGTTAACTTAAGCAAAGTTTATAAATAACCCGTTACCTAAATATTAAGAATATATTAAAAAATTGCCGAAATATTCAAACAATACATTAAACATGTTTTTTCGGTACCAAAAGCTATAAGAAGATTACTTATACCATAAGTATAATAACTTAAGATTATTCGAAGCAGTAGATATAAGTTTTGCAGATAACTACGAATTAGCAAAGTTTATAACAGGTTATGTGTTTTTTATAACTAAAACGCCCATTTTATAGATTTCAAAATTACAGAGTATTATCATTAAATATACTACGGAAATAGAATACGTGGAAGTAAAAATAGCAGTTATAAAGGCAACTAAAATTAAAAATTTCTTAACAAAGCTAAAGCTTATACTTAAAAGTCTTATTCCTATCTTAAAGGATAATACAGGTACGTTTAAATAAGTAAAAAAAATATAAATAATATAAAGAAAGCGTTATATTCGAATTAAATACTATTATATACGTTAGGAAATCCAAAAAAGAAACATTAACTTTTAATACGTAAAAAGTAAAGATAATCCTGCCGACGGATTTATAAAGTTATTTAACAGGATAGATTTCGAACGGTTTATAATTAATTTAAGATTTGAAAAAATACAAAAAAAGTTAAAAGATACTTAAGATTTAGTTAAAGTAATTAATAAAAAAATAATCCCGTTAAACTCCCTTTATACGGGAAAAAAGGCGTTTCTCTGCTGAAACCTGTTCCTTACTATTAAAAGCGATAATTGCGGCATTTTTCTTACGACTACCCAAAGACATCCGCTTACTTATTAGTTTCAAAGTTTTAACTTCTTATAAAATTACCTGTTTATACGTATTTATAACCCTTTACATCAGTTTTTACCTAAAGGCGCTAACATCTTATATATGGCTTATAGTTAATTAATATCTTTTACTAACCGGAAAAAAACCTCCATTTAATGGCTTTTTGTAAGGGGGGACTTAAAAAGTAATGATTTTAATTACTTATTAATATTACCGTTAAAAAATAGAACTAATTTTTAAAGTTATAAAACCTTTAACGTAACAGATTAATGTATATAAAACGTTTTCTTATATTAACGTTTAACCTAGTTTAAAACATTTCGGAAAAAGTGGGCCCCGTATTCCGGGACGGCTATAAAAAAACGGTAAAGTAAAGAAGCCGGCTTTTTGGTATAATGGTTAATTACGTAGTTTTATTTTAAACGAAAATAATAAAGATAAAGGTTTAAATCCTATATAGATTAAAAATTTTAATAATTTTTTAATGGATTTTTTTAAAGTTTTAGATTTGATTTTAAGAAATTACGTAGATAAGGTTACTTAACGTAAAAAGGCGTATCGGCAATTGGTATTTTTAAGTGCCTGTAGCTGGTACGTCTAGGTTGTAAATGCTGCTTAAAATAATTTTTGTTTAGGAATTATCCTTTATATAGTTAAACGTATATGTAAAGGCGATTGCCCCTAGACTTTTTCAGTTTTTCCTAGAATAACTATGCGTACTTTGCCAGATTCCTGCATTTAATCACTGTGACTGCTGATACCTATATTAAAAAACGTCGGAAAACATATCGATATCACCTCTTAACTAACGGTTTAATATTTTAAAACGCGCGATTATATATAACGTTAAATAAAATATTAATCTAAAATTAATTACCTGCCGTTATTAAAATACCTTTTACTTAAAAACTGCTAACTAAAAAAATAATAACCTTTATAATAGAAACCGAAAATATTAATAATTAAAACGGGCCTAACGAAAAAGTTAATGAGATATATTAATTTAACGATTAATTAAAATATCAAAATTAATTTTTTTATCCTTAAAATTAAAAACGTAACCGTAAAGGTTATAATAATAATTATAATCGTATATTTCGATATAATAACAATTAATATTTAAATAATATTAACCGTTATTCGGGCTTTTAACTGTTTTTAAGTATTTATAAGCCGTATCGCTAAGGACGAAACCGTAATCGAAATAATTGTTATAATAATTATATAAACTTCCGCGGTTACCAATGTTTATTCCGTCGTTAGCAACATTAAATCCGTCCGGGTTAATAATCGGGTAATAATTATTTCGAAAGTAAAATATAATTAGATTTCGACGAGGACGGTAAATAAAAAAAAACCAGTTATAAACTAACGGATATATTATGGTAAATAATTATTATCACAAAAAAAAGCATATATAAAAAAAAAAAATAACGACAATTTTAATAAATTAATCTTTATTTTAAGCCCGTTAACATTTCGTTATATTAAGTCGAAAATAAAAGCAAACGAAATAAACGTTATTAAAAGAATTTATAAAAAATATATTCGGTTATTTAATATTTACTTTTAATATTTTTAACATATATATTCCAATATTTATATATTCCTTAAAATCCCAGGTAACGTAATAATAAATAAACCGGTTACGATAAAAATTATTATTAATAAATATTTTTAAATTACGCTCAAAAACACGGAATTAGATATTTTTAATATTAAATATATCGTTATTACGAAATTTAAAGATATATAACTATTTGATACCTTAATAAAGTATATTTATATTAAAATCGAAATATTAATTAACAATTCCTTAATATCTATTTATATTAACTCCTAAACATTTTATTAGTTTATTAATAAAAAATAATTCGAAAATAAAGTTATTAAGTTGATTTTTATAAATAATATTAAAAGTAAAATTTAATTAATAAAACAAAATATTTTTTTTTAATATCTCTGGTAAATTAAAATATGGCATATAATAAAAGAATTAAATAACCGTTACGGCTTAAATTATAAATAAATTAACTTTTAACCTATTTTTTAATAACAAATTTAATAACGTTTATAACTTTATTATTAACTATCCGAAAAAATTAATGACGATAAAATTTTATAATAATATAATAATTCTTATAAAGATTTTTAAAAAAACGTAAACTTATATACCGTTATATTATAACGTTTAATATAACGATTATTTCTTTAAAAATAATATTCAAAATTCCCGTTATATATATTAATTTCCCAGCCGTCAATAATAATCTAAATATCGAACGGAATTACGTTTTTTAAACCAAATTCTTTAGAATTATTAATTCTATTATTAATATAATAATATTAAAAATTATAATATTTTTTTATTTTACGGATAAACCGTAACGTATTTACTATAAATAACGTTTCGGATCGATTAACAATATTAACACCGAAAAATATTTTTTTTATTACGTAAAATTAAGTTAATATATTGATAACGGCGTTATTTATATTAAATAATAAATAAAATTTCTAATTATCGGATAAATCTTTTATTAACAACAATACCTTTTACGTTTTAATATTAAATAAAACGAATATAAATAATTTATATAATATCCTCACCGATACGACAAACTGGAAATTTTTTTTTATTACTTTATATTAAATTAATTACTTTTACGTTAATTTTATTTAAAAACGATATTTATATTTATATAAACGATAAAATAACCGTTAAACTTATAAAAAAAATTATCGAAAATTTCGATAAATAACAGAATAAAAATATTATTTACTTTCTCGAAAACAAAAAAATAATTATCGATTTTGTTAATAATTAGTAATAAACGTATAAAATAATAAACCCTTATTTCTTAAACTATTAAAACTAAAATTATATTAACAAGACGTTTAACCCTATATATTAAACGAAATAATTAAAATAAATGAAATTTCTTACGCTTTTTACTATAATAATATTCGTAATATATCGTTATCTAGCTCCAGGTTAAGATTAAAAACAAATAAAAAACTTAAAAAATTAACCGGTTATCGATTTATAACTATTTAATAAATATATCGTCCCCGACGTTTATCTATTATTACGTATCAACTTTATTATTAATTAATTAAGAAATAAAAAATATTTTATTATAATACACGGATCGATATTTTTCTACCAATTACTTATTATTAAAAAAAATCGTTAACGTAGAACACAAGCGAACGGACCGCACAAGCGAGCGGACCGTTCGGACCCACATAATAAAATCGAATCTTTAAAAGTTTATAGGCTTATCAATCCTGTATAAAAATTAATAAAACTTTATATATCCCTTTTTAAGTAAGAGAATAACGTACTAGGAAATTTGCAGAAATTTTAAACCTTAATTACGTAAGCTATATAAAAAAGTAGATTATTTAGTATTAAATACGACCCACTTTTTTATATCTCCGTAAATTAGTTTTTTTAAAAATAGAAAAAAATACTCTTTTTTAATTTAAATACTTTTATTAAGGAATACTAAATTTGACATTATTTAATAAAGGTTTCGTTATGTTATGTAATTATATAATATCAAGTTTTTATATTTGAAAAATAATATAAAAGAATTTATATCTTTACGAAAATATACCTAATAAATCTTATATTTTATAAATAGTTATTAAATATATTAATAACTAACCTGACAAAGTTGCATCGAAACCTATGTTAAATTTGTAAAGTTATAGCTCTTTATATAAAAAGTGGGGCGAATTCGGTCCGCTCGCTTGTTTGGTTCGTTTACCTGTGTCCTACGTTACAAAATAATTATTATATCTTTAAAAAAATTTAAAATTTTTAATATTACCTTTATAAACTATTATAATTTACTAATCTTTAAATAATAATTTTTTAATTAATATTTTAAACTATATAAGCAATACGTTAAAACGTATATAAATAACATTATTATTTATAATAATAACTTCGAAAACTACTTTAAATATTTATAAACAATTTTCGGTATCTTCGATAAAATTAATCTTTCACTTTTTAAAAAAAAATCGTTTATCGGCTTTTCGTTAATTAAACTTTTTAATTTTCAAATTAACGGATATAACATTTCTATAACCCTTGATAAACTTAAGGCAATTCGTAAAATCAAATTCCCTATAACGTTAAAATCAATCAAAAATTATATCGGCATAATAATTTTCCTTTATAAATATATACCATAATATTAACAAAAAATATAACCTTTAAAATTACGTAAAACGGAAATACTAATTAACGCTACCAAAAAAAACATTATCCCTAAAACGCAAATAACGATAAAAGAAATAAACGATATATTAAATCTTTAATCCGAAAATAATTAAACGTAAAGCATTTAATATTTTCTAATAGCAATTTTATAATAACTTAATATTTATTTATTAGGATTACGATAAAATAATATTCGCAAAAATCGATATTTTCAAAATTAAAAGTTTTAACGTTATTATCTTTTACTTTAACAGGCTATAAAATAATAAATATATCTTAATAAATTCTATTTTACATATTATATTCCTTTTTAAAATACTTACGAAAACGGAACGTAATTATAACGTAATAAAACTCGAAATTATATATTTAATCTGGACATATCATAATTAACGGATACATTTTTAATCTTGTAAATATTTTATTATTATTTTTATAAATTATAAAATTACGTCGAATATTATAAATTAAATACGGTTTATTATTAAAAACGTTATTAAAATAAATACGCAACTTATAACTATATCTATTTAGTTCTTGAAGTTTCGATTTAATATTTACTATATTCCAAAAAATATCAACATTATCCCGGATACTTTCTTTAAATTACCTACGGATAATACGGGAAAAAATATTAAAAAAATTAATAATTTATAAAAATCTACATTTAACAGTATTTTAAATAATTATATATACCTAATTATTATAAACGTTTTAATCAATCCTGGTTTTCGTTAACGGATTATTAACGGTTATAAATACGATAAACGATAAAATAAATTAAAAATTAAATTAACAGAAATAAACGAAATTAATTAATTAATTAAGTATTAACATAAATTAATTAATAATTTAATTTACTATCTACTTAAATCCGGTTAACGTAATATCTGCATTTTATCTATATATATCGGCAAAGTCCTATAGTTAATATACGATAATAAATACTATTTTAAGCCTAAACGCATACTTTAGGATTTAAACGAAATTATTATTAATAACTTAATTCGGAAAATCGTTAATTACGTCAATTATTATCCGAAATATATAACGTTAAAAACAAATTACCAGCGCCAGTTAAATAAATTAAAGCTTATTAACAGTCCCCCGATATCATTTTATACGATAATGTAAAATTTTATTATTAATCTCCTGAAAATATTATCCGTTAATACCTTTTAAACGGTTAAAAATTTTAAGGTCCTAAATACGGCTATAAATATTATATATAAATTTAATAAAAAAACATTTTTCTTCCGGGCGTAAAAACGTATAAGGCCACGTATTAAATATTATTATTTATTAAAATATTGTTACATTACGATTAGGGTTAACCGTAAAAAAGAATTTTTAATTAAAATCTAAAGTTTATGTCTAACGTTTAATAAAATTTATTTACGCGATTAAATACGAAATTAACTTTATTAACAAATTACTACCTTTAAATAAATGGTTAAATAAAACGAAAAAATTAAAATATCGAAATGACTTTACGTTATTATTGCGTTAATAACGAAAACTTTTAAATTGATATAATTCCCGTTTTTTAATATAATATAAATCACTTTAAATTACGTTTACCGTTAATTACGAAATATTTAAATAACTTTATTAAAACAAACGAAAACTGTTATTAATTTCGTTATAACCGACGTTAAAATCCGATACGATAAAGTACGTAAATTATTATTTTTTTAAAATTAGTAATAAAGTTTATTTTAAACTATATTACGAATATTACTTTCCAAAAAAACTATTACGTAAATAATCGCATTAACGTATTAAGCCGTTTACGGTTATTAAAAAAGTCGGTGACCTTATATATAGGCTAAATTTTCCTTATTATTAACGAATTCATCGAATAATTTTTATTACTTAACTTTTTTTTATACCTGCCGGTAAAGATTACTTTAATAAACGTTACCCGTTACCAGGCGCAGTTATTATTAAAGAAAATAATAACAAATAACGTTTTTATAAAATTATAAAACTTTTTAACTAACGTATCGTTTCCGTTAAAAGTAAACCTAAAATTTAATATTTAATCCGTTAAAAAGGTTATTCGGCGATAAACGATATTTAATACCCGCGGATAATTTTTATGTAAAATACCAGCTGACTAATAAATAATTACGATAAGACGTATAAACTTAATACGAAAATATATTTACGCAAACTAAAAGACGTAATTAATGATACCGTTAAATAAAAAAACTAAAATTAGCAAAACGACAAAGATAATAAGCCTAAATAACGACCAGTAAATAAAATCCCTAAGATAAATATAAATGTAATTTTATTTTTTAAATTATAATAATTATAATTATTTATAACACCTATATTTTAAATCTTTTTTTCGGATAATTTATATTACTAATAACATATATTTAAATATTACTAAATATATTTTATTTTATAACCTTTACATTTACGTATTTTATACGTAATTTTAACTTTATTTCGTTTACGTTTATATATCCTTATAACGAAAATTCAACGTTATTTTATTTACGTTTATATATCTTTGCTCTTTTTTTTACGTCGATTTCGTTTTAAAAAACTAATATTAATCCATTCTTACTTTACTACTTATAACTAGTTATTTTCTTATATATATTAACGTAATAACTTTCGTTTTATTACGTAATATATTTAGAAATTTATCGTTAATTATTATTATTAACATTTTTAATTTTAGTACCGAATATAACGATATTAACACTACTAAACGTTTTTAATTTAGTTATAACTTATAACGATAACATTAATATTACGATTATAAAAAATAACAAATTAAAAAATCCCAGTTACGAAAGTAATACGTATAATTTTTTAAGGCCGTTAATAATATTCCTTAGCCGCTTTAATAATTTTAAACAAAACGTAACTTTCCATTAAATAAAATCAAACCAAAAAAAATACGCGGTATCTATCTATTTCGACAATATTAAAAATAAGTCGTTAACTTATTTTTACCGCAAAATAACGGTAATCCGTAAAACGTTATTAATTAGTTAACAAAAATTACGCCAGGTATATAACTAAGTAAAACCTAACTATATAAATATTTTTGTAAGATTTTGAAAATAATATATAATTAAAGGTAATTAAATAACTAAGCGTTAATATTAATAGTTTTACCTTAACCGGTATTAATCGAAATAATACAAATTAACGGTAATATAAAATTTTACGGGCGTTTTCTAATTAATATTATCTAGTTATTAATTTATACCGGTTTTACGTTTATAATAATACCGACAGATAAACGAATTATATTATAGTTTTGGAAATTCTTTTTTACTAGATTTAACAGTTTAAAATCTAAAATATATTCAATATTACGTTTCCTAGTTACTAAACGATAACGTTAATATCCGTCTATATTAGCATAGGCGTCGACGTCCGCTTAATTATTAACACCTATATTTAACCCAGCCGCCTAAGCCCAAATACCAGCCGTTTAGGCTTAAGTACCTATGTTATTAATATCGTTAATATTATTAATAATATCGGTTTTTTTACCGGCTATATTTTAATTCCTAATAACCGAAACCGCCGTTAACATTTAATATATTATACGTTAATTAACGTTACCGTTATCGGTAATTTTTCCACCAGCGTTATCGGGTTCTAAATTTATATTACCGCTTACAACCGGAATTATTATTACGGTAGACCTTTTATAAAAACTTAATGCCGGTATTAATAAATAGGATAAATAAATATCCGATCTATAAAATATTATTAATAATATAAAAATAACCTTAATTAAATATATCGATAACGTTATAATTAACAGGGATATTATTTAACGATTTGCTAATAATCTTAGTAATTAATAAGCAAAGGCCCAAAATATAATAAGAAAAATCGAACATCTTAAATAAATTAATAAGATATAATGTAAAAAAAAATTACGAAAACGCGGAAACCGAAAAAAATAAAACTATAAATATTAATAATATTAATTAACTAACGATTAAAAATAACAAAACAAAAAATAACCTTTCGTTTTTAGTTTTTATAAACCTTAACGGTAATATACGCCCCGTTACGAAATAAAAGTTACTAATGCCGTTAAGCGTTAAACCTTTGTCGAAACGGCGAAAGTTAAACGTCGAGGTCGTTAAACATAACGAATTCGAAAACATAATTTGAACAATATATCGGATAACTACGGATTACATATTAAAAATCGTTTTTACGATTTATTTAAACATTAATAAACTTTCGATTAACGTTAAAAATATTAATTAGTATATAATCGATACGGATATAACAAGAATAAGGTAAACGTAATATCGATATTTTCGCGATAAATTTGATAATATATAATATGGTATATATTTAACAATGAACATCGTTAACCGGGACGTTAACGTTTCGTTAAAGGGGCAATTAATAAGCCGCATCTAATTTATTATTAGATAAGGAAATATATAAATATCTGCAAAATAGATTACCAACTAGTTTTAAACTAGATTAATATATTAACATGATTGACTTTATTTAAGGACCTTACCATAACGATCTTATATATATTATAATATAATTTAATTTTTTAAAAATTAATAAAACTTTATATTAGAAAATAATAATAAAAAATGATAAATATTAAATATTTAAGGTTTTTTATATTCAATTATATACGTAAAAATAATATATTATAAGATAAAATTTTATAAAAACTATAAATATACTTAGTTTCTTTAAATATTTTATATAATTTATTTTATATTATTATTATATATTTAATAATTTTCCGTATTAAATTTCCTATATATATTTTTATATTATATTATAGTGTATTATATTAATTAGTCTTTTATATATATATATTACTTTTAATCCTATGTATTAAAAAATTTTCTTAAAAAAATTTCTAGTTTAAAATTAATCTTTTAAATAAAAATATTATTATAATACTAAAACCCTTTTTTTATCATATTTTTTATACTAAAAGTTTTTTAATTTGCTTAAATTATATTATATATTTTTTCTGTTTTTTCTATTTTTTCTTTACGTTATATACATCGAGTTATGTTAAAAAGTAACGTTGAAAATTCATGAAGTAGGTCAATTCAGGATATAGGTGGACCACGCTAAGATTTAACAACTCCTAGCTACCCTTAGCCATACCTAGCCATACCCAGCCATACCCGTTAGTTAAGTCGACGTTAATTGGTTCGGTAACATTTAGGTTGACGCTAATTAGTTCGGTATCTATTAGCCCATGCGCTTAAGGAAGAAGTTATCCAATAAATGTTCAAGAAACCTGGCAGCTGGCGCTAAATTTCTTAATAGATACGCTAAGGGTGATCTTAGTAAATATTTTTTGAAAAAGTTAAAATGAGAGAGTAAGCCCTTTCGGACACGGTAGTATAGGTGCCCACACACATAAATTAAGACCCCACGGAGAGTGAACGATTGGAGAAGAACTGAATCTGTATGCGCTGTTGCAGCTGCAGCTACCGACTTGGACGTGAGAACATGCTTGACCAGTCAAATGATCGTGCATATGCACAGCCTCCAGCTGTCAATTCAGGCCCATCCCCCAGGACTGGCAGTAGGTATGCATGGGCAGATTCGGTCGACGCAGCCTCACTCCAGTGAGCGCCCGACACCCCTCGCTTTCTTAAACACCTTCTCTACGTCTTGACCGAGGCGAACTACTTCCGACCCCCTTCGCCTGCAATGATCTTTAAATATTGTCTAAAATGGCTGATCTCATCTCTATCGTCGGTTTGGCCGCCGGTCTCGCTTCCCTGGGCATACAGGTCTGCGGCGGCATCACTGGTTACCTCGACGCCATAAAATGTCGTGCAGACGACATCGCTTCAGTGCGTCGGCAAGTCAAGAGTTTCGAGACCGTCTTACGCGTCATCCAGACAGCGCTGAACCAAGTTGATTCGAATCATCAAGTTTCAACTACGGCAGTTGCAGAGTGCTTTCAGTCTTGCGAGGCCGAACTGAAGACCTTAAAGAGCTTCGTTTCCGAGCTTACTGGCGGTGTAAAGTCTCAGGTCAACTTCAAGGATACGCTCAAGGAACAGGCGAGAAAGTTGACATATCCGTTCAACCGTTCCAAACTTAACGAGCTCGAGGACAAACTGAACCGGGTCAACGGAATATTTCAGATATCGCTACAAGGCATGGGTCTGTAAGTCATTCGCGCCGGTAGAGATCTATGACCGTTATAATAATTATTCCCTAGAAACATCTCGTTATCAACTAATAAGACACTTTGCGCCATCGAAAACAACTCGCGCTCAATTTCAGCTGAACTTCCTGTCGTAAGGTCTGAAGTGGCGGTACTCAATGACCCTCTGGCGAATGTCAACAACAGCTTGCCGAATATTCAGCGCTCGGTTAATTCTTTGCCCCCTTTGATTGCCCGCGAGGCAGACAGTCTGTCAATTCAACTACGTGGCGGTACTCAGAGTATAAGAGATGATTTACAACAGTTCCAAGGGTCTGTCCAATCATCGTTGGTGTCAAATCGAGATCAGCTTGATCGAATCGAACAGCTGCTTCAAAATCCCGAACAATCCCATCGCCTTGCGAGCATTGAGCGCATTTTGAGCGAGTTTGTTCTTGGCGGAACACGGGGAGTCCGAGAACAGCGTAAAGTATGAAAATCCAAACCGTCGTAACGCATATTCTAACCAATGACAGAACTCCGAAATGGCGGTCGGCCGGCGGGTAGCAAAGCCCAGCGACCTCAAAGCGTTATGTGACGAAATGGTATCTCTCCCTGAAGACGGTGAATCTTGTATAAGGGAATCACCGGCAGACTTTGGATTCCGGTCATCACGCAATTTTATTGAAAGGAGTAATCTGAACTGCATATGTCGCCACCGGAGACGATACCAGTGTCAGCAGCTGCGTTGGGGCCCCTTTAAGTTATATGACGAGACGACCGTCACCGAGGAGCACTTGCCAGAGTGCGAGTTATCCCGAGTCATGACGTATCGTCGCGGTCGATCCTTCGGCGTTAAGTACACCGGGTCGGCAAAATTCCTGAATAAAGCAGTCAACTTGGCATTGTCCATGACCTTCGGTGCTGGTGGCTTCAGTATTGGCCCAACTTTTACGTATTATGCGACCGTCGATGGGGAGACTGCCCCGGCTTTCCGGCTTTTGCATATCCTGCTGCAGTCTGCCGATTGTCTCAGGAAAGATAGACACCCGCGATGGAATTCGCTTGCACAAACAGTGTTAAGGAAGATCTTGATGTTATTTCACGACCGGAAAGCGTCGCCTACGGATGCGAATTCAGAGAACCAAAACCTTTTGCATTTTGCGGGTGAATTGGTATGCCTATGATTACCCCCTCCAGCGTACTTGCATCAATCTTAATTGCAGTTGGTTTCTGACACTTTCAGCTCTATTCTGAAGCAAACCACTTCAGCCTACCTGTAACGTTGGATTTATTTAGAACGCTAGCCAAACACGGTGTCCCGGTCACGTATGACAATGACGGCATGTGAGTATCACTCAATTGAAGCTCATTAGAACGTAGCTCATAATGAGGCAGGTCACCATTCTCAACTGCATTCTCATGGTTATATGATGAACCCACCGCTGCAGAATCTCTCCTCCCACGAGGTGATGATGTCCCGGATGTGTCTTTAGGGCCGCTCGCCGGGAAAGACGGTTATATATTTCTACGGTTACTCAGTGCTTCGCCAAAAATAGCGGAAGGTCTGTACTCGCATTATATCATTGTAGCTAATTTCCCATGGATGCATCCGAGAATGTACTTCAGCGCTGACGTCTAGGAAGCATATGGTTGTGGTCCCATGAGCCTGGCAGTCCTGGCAAATGATGTCGAACAAGTCAAACATATGCTTGCACACTATCCATCTACCGTGCAAGAAGAGAATTTGCTTGGTCAGACTCCTCTCCATCTTGCGGTGGGCAAGCCGGAATGTCTGCAGTTACTACTCGATGTTGCAGACGACAGCCTGGTTAATAACGTCGACGTCCATGGCAGCAGCGCAGCAATGTATGCCTTATACCTAAGTCAACACCTTTGTTGCGCTCAACATTCCGAATTATGCGACTCCACATGCATTTGCACGAGGTCCCTCGATATGCTACTAGGTGCTGATTGTGTTCTCACTTTCGGCAGATATCCAAATTGGTTCGATAGGGCTTCCAGGCGAAGCAAACTGAAATATATCAGCGAAATGAAGAATAGGCGCGAAAGACTGAAGTGTCTAGCTCTGGAACACCTCTCACTTCCAGAAGCCGATGAGTTTGGCCTAAGGAACAAGAACGTTCTCGATGCTTATGCTGCTCGCGTCATTGAACGATTGCACGAACGTAACGTTGTGGTTCCGGCTGCCCTGATTGTCAAACAGTGTCGCATTCTTAAACTGAGAGATATATCAGACCATGGGGACTCAATATATCACTACTTGAGTACTAGTCTCGATGCTAGTATTGATGCTGAGCTTTTCTTCGATCTCGGTTTCCGCGACCTAAATACAGCCAACAAGTCCGGGCTCCCACCATTTGTCGGGGTTAATATCATAGATGTGCCACAACTGCTCTTTCCCTTGTGGCTCGTGGAACATGGGGCCGAACTTTTCCATCATCTTGAGTATACGTCTCAGACTCCTCGGGGCGTAGCAGTTCGGGGAGCAACTAGTGCGCATTGGCTGTTTTGGCACATCGGTCTTTTATTATATTGGATTTACACTGGCTACGTGGACTACCAGGAGCCCGAATGGGCCTTAGCGTATAGGATGAGCCAGCTCAACGCAAAAGTTATGCCGGTCAATGCACCAGATGAATGTTCCTGCAGATGTTCAGCTGACGGTTGCAGTCCGTTTCTCTGGATGTTGAGAAGGTTCGTGAGAAGGCCTAGAGGTGGCCCACCCGATATGGCTTTTCGCTATGCTTGGTACCTTCAATATTTCGGCTCGAATATCCAGGTGCAACAGCATATGGATTCCATTCGATTTATCACGTACGAAGCTTTGGGTATGCAGCATACCTGCTCCTGGCCCTGGCCCTGTGCTACGCATTATGACTCCGAAGAAATCCAGGCAATCGAAGAAGAACAAGCTGGTTTATTACAGATTCTAGAAGGGCTAGTCCAAGACTTCGAAGCCAAAGTCATTGGTATTCTCGAAGAGAGAACGACGGATACCATAGCCGCCTTGCGCGAATTTTGGACCGGTTATTGGTGTGATCGGATAGACGAGGTGCTAAAGGATCTTAATGGCCGCGACATATCACATGAAGAGAGGATTGGGGCAGAAGTGATCGGCGTCAGATGGGATGATGAATCAAATGTGGAATCTGAGGCGGAGGAGGAAGATGATAGTGATATTGAGTATTGGTATCGGCGCATTGAGGAAATCGCGTAGGATATCGTTCTCGGTGGTTCCTAACGAGGAGGGAGGTTATTGGTCTAACTGGCGGAATGAGTCTCTTTCTTATATTCTCTACTATCTGGTACACTCCTACGTTTTCGCCTAATATAGAACGTTATATACTCAACCCCTAAATGCGACTGACAAAGCGCGTTAATAAATAAGAATTTAGGCGGGAAGGGTTTAATACATATACCACGGAGATTCTTGAGATAGTTACAGTCCAACCCGCAAGGGGGACTCTGGATGGTAGCTTACTTAAGGATACTACGGGAGAATGTCAAGGAGTTTAATTGGGATAGAAGGTGATGCTACCCTTTAAAAGTAATAAGATCAGCCTGAAAGGATTTAAATGTAAAAATGTATAGAGTAAGCTTAATTAAAAAAGATGAAAGCAATAAAGTGTATTTCTTATTAATATAATTAAGGTTAAAAACCTTATAAAATATCTTTAAAAGTATTAAGTATTATAATTTCGAAAATAGCCGTTTTATTAAATATATTATTTTTAAAATAAAGTTAATTTTTTTTATTAATTATAAATTAAATAAGGAAGTTATATTAAGTAAAACATTTTTTTAAAGAGAACTTTCGAATTTTTAATGTTATTTTTAATCTAACGTATTATATAAGCGAATTACTTATATAAGCAAGTCGTTCGTTTTTTACGCTATTTTAAATAGGTAACTTTAACATTTATATTTTAGTATTAATAATATAAAACGGTCAATAAAAAAGTAAAAATAAATTTAATCGTTTAAACCTAAAAAAAATCCGAGATTTAAATATAAATAAATTTATATAATATATAACGTTTTCGAAGTTTTCTTAAGAAACCGATATAACTGTAAAACTTATTAAGCCGATATTATTTTTAATTCGCGAAAACTAACGTTAACCGAAAAAAACGATATTCGAAACAATCCTTAATTTAAATATACGAACGCTTTTTATCCGGGTTTAATATATTAAAGATATAACAAATTTATTATTTACTTAACTTATTACGATACGTATCGGAATGAATTAAGCGTTTAATTTTATTTAATAATAATAAAATCATAAAATACGTTTAAATCGAAAAGGAAATTATTAAAAAGTTTTATGCAAAAATTTGAAGGTATATTATAAATAAGATAAATTTGTTCAGATTATAATTAGAAAATATAATATTATAAAAAAAGAATTTTTAATTTCGACGAAATAAAATTTTAAATAAGTTTTTTTATAATCATAAATATAATAATTATAAATACCGAAAAAAGTGAAAAGGTTTAAAAAAAATTACAGGATAATTTATAATAATATAAATTGTTAAATTTTAAAGTTAAGCCTTATTACTATTTATTATTTTTATTAGAAAATACTCTATTTTATTAGTGTATACATAATTTATTTTTATCCGATTAACAAATTATTATAAGCGAAAACGGCTAAGCGATATATAAATTAAGTTTAGAATAAATTAAATAGTTTAATAAGTATATTAAAATATATATTAAAAATTCGAAATATAATTTCTTTAATTATTACGAAAGTTATTATTTTATCGAATTCTAACGTTATTTATATTATTATGAAAAATTTTAATACCGGTTTTTACGGTACTTTTAAAGTTATTATACTAACCGATAATATTAAATCCGGATTTAAAAAGCAGGATATCTTTTATTCGATTTTAAATGCATTTTTTTCCGAATTAAAAGTGTTAATTATAGTTATTTTAACCGTTTTCTTTTATTTTATTTATTCCTTTATTTTATTATATACAAAAACTTTTAAAAATTTAAATAAAACAATTTAATAAAAATATTATTGATATAGGAAAATTAAAAATTATTAGGGTAGTTTGTTAATAAAATTAATGTAAAGGATTACTCTTTTAAGAAGAAATAATTCAGTGTTTTTAAATAACATCGTTTAAAAAGGAAGAAAACGAATATTTTTATAAAACGAATTACGTTATTAATAAGGGCCGAAAAATTAAGAATATACGATTTTAAAAAGGGAAACGGTTATTATAAGAGAGGTAAAGGTGTTTATAGAAAAAAAGAAAAATAGTAGTAAGTAATTATTATAAAAAGGTTTAAACGAAAAAATAGAAATATAGCGTTTACGGTAAACCTGGATATAATGCGGGTATATAAAACGAAGTTATAAAAGTATTTAACGATAAGAAATTTAATTAATTTAAATTAATTTATTACGTTATAGTTGTTTTATTTCGTTTCGTTATTATAAAATGCTGAAAAATAAGCAATTTACTAATATAGTACGTTGTATATAGTTACTTAATTAATTATATATAACGTACGATATAAGCGAACCGCTCGTATAAGCGAATCGCTTATTTTCCTCTGATTGGGTGCATCCTCTAGTGCACGTGATCTCGGGCCAATTAGAGCACTAGCTCTATAAAATGAGCAACTTATCAGCTAGCAGGGGGTGCTAAACGCGCTCTATATACGAAAGGGTTCTTTTTGATCAGAAGATATATATTCCGTTGTTAGGCTATACAAAAGCTGTATGCGTATAAGAAACATACGTAAATTAGCCTAATATAACAATATAACTAATATCTCTTATATCTAATAATTAAAAGTTTAATTCGCTTAATTCGCGTTAATATTAATTAATTAGTTATTACTAAATTAATATAGGTTATATATTAATAATAATTATTCGTATATTTTATTAATTGTAATAGGAAAGAAATCGTTAACGTTTTCCGTTATTTATAACGGATCTATGAATTAAAACCGCTTTAAAGGCGAATTCTAAGTTAAAACGTACGTTTTTAATATATAAGATTATATCGATTTTAATTAATTATTTCTAAAACCCGTTAAATTAACAGAACTTAATATAACCTCGTATTTAAAAAGATAAATCCGTTATACGATACGGAATAATATTTTAAACGGTTTCTTAATTATATTTATATTTTATAAAAAAGAAAACCGAAAAAATCGATTATATCAATTATTTAATAAATATCTGTCAAATAATAACCGAGAGTAAATAAACTTATAATTTGGACTTTATGATACGTATTTATAAAAATCGTAAATACGATATTTTCCGAAAAAATAATAACGACCTTATAAAATAAATTTTAAAATTAATATTTTTAATAATTAAAAGACTTTTTTTTAAAAAGAAATTTACGGAAGTAATACGTTAAATTAATTAAATTTAGCAATATATACGATAAGAGGTTTTTAATTAATATTTAACATAAATACCTTAAAAAATTAAAGTAAATTTCGAAATTAATAAGGAAATTAAACAAATAAATCGTAAAATAATAAAAGATTTTAAGTTAAAAATAACGATAAAATATTTTAAAAATAAAAATAATAATTATGTAAGTTAACGATGGCCTAATAGCTTAGTAGTTGCGAGCCTGGGTATCTTTTTCAATTGTAACAGGCTTGGGTACCCTGTTACGGTTAGGCGCAAAAGATAGTTGGTTTAAATTCAGCTTGGGCCGCCGTTCCTTTAGGTCACGCCTTTTTAAAGGAGCTAAATTATGGGGCTTCGGCTCCGTTACCGTGTCGGCGACAATTAAGGAGTGGCTGGGGGCTTTAGAACCAGTTACGATTAGGGGCGTTAAGAATTAATTAATTAATTGGATATATTTATCGTTAATTACCGTATTATATAACCCGTATTATGTTTTTCCGGCTTTTGGCTAAGAAAAAACGGTTTTTAAAGGAGTGCTTCCCGGTCGTATTTATACAGAATTATTTATGTATATATATGTAATAAACGGATCAGCTTATATATAGCTAGATATTATAATAGCACTTTACCTTGCATATAAGTTAACGAATTATATATAATATTAATTTCTATTATAAAAATGTAAATAATTACGTTCTAGATAGTAAAAAATAAAAATTAATAACCGCATAATTAATTAATAAAAATAACGGTTAACTTTTTAAATTACTAGATTATAATTTATTTATAACCTATATCGAAAAATATCAAAATAACGTTTCCGACGTTATACGGAACATCTGTTAATCCTTTTAATTAAGACGATTTTAATTAGGAAAAAACTAAGAATAGTCTTTAACTACGTGAAAAAATCTTAAAGGGTAAATTAAAATAAAGTAATCGTAAAAATTCTTATTTAAACCGCAATAATAACAAACGAAAACGTTAAATATCGGATATATAAAAAACCCGTTATAAAACGTATTTAAGCTTTTTTTATAAACTTTTTTCAATATTATTACGTATTTCCTTACAGAGCTCCGGCGGACTTCCGTTTTAACGATAAAATAATAATATACGTTTAAGGCTAACTATCCTTTAATTAATTATTAAAAGAAAAAATCGATCGTTTATCGAAAGGTAAAAAAGAAATAATTACTTAAAAGATAAATTCATTCGTAAAAAAATAAAACGAATTTTAGCGTATTTTTTAATCTTTAATTAAAATAATATAATAAACGCCGCGTTTTACCCTTTAAAAAACTTGGTTATTTTCGATTTAAAATTTATAATATATATTTTTAATTTTATTAATAAATTTTTACATGTTAAAATAACGATTTAAAGCGATAAAGTATACGTAAAAAATAATTTCATTTCTATTAAAAGGTACGAAAATATGAACGTATTATTTTAAAGCTTTAACGGCTCGAAAATATTACGTTAATATAACGTAATTTATTAGGACAATTTTATATATAATCTAATATTTTTCCGACAGTTTTGAACAAAAGGAATTAGTAAAATAATTAAAAAATTAATAATTTTATTCGAAATAAATATAATTAAGTAGTTATTATATTAATAAGTAAATTTAATTAATTTATTAGAGAAAATAATATTATAATAGTTATTTATATAGCCTTTATACCTTATTAACGAAACGTTAATTTATAGATAACGAAATGATTACGAACCGGTAACGGTATTATATAATATTTAAAATTAGGTTATTTTAAGCCCGAAATAATAGTTTAATTATATTCCTATATAAAAGAAATCCGTTTAAAAGGTTTTATCATAATCGAATGTTAGGTAAACAGCAAAACGAAGATTAAAAGATAAATACGTTACGAATTTAAAAAAGACGTTTCTCGATAAAGTTTAAAAAATTATTATTAATTTTATAAATTTCGAAAAAAACTCGGAAAAATATAAATACGTTATATTCGTTACCGATAGGTATTTAAGTTTTATTTAGGATTTTTACTTTAAAAACGAAGAGTAAGATATATTAATTACAACGTTCGAATAATTTTTCAAAGTTTTAAAAAATTAAAATTAAGTTTTTTATAAGTGATTATATATACTAACGAAATTTTAAAAAATTATAAATTTCGAGATATATTATACTTATCTTTTTTAATATTAAATTTATACTCTTAATATTTTATCCTTAAATTTAAATTGACAATATTACACGTTTAAAAGATGTAATTACAGAGAAAACGATTACGATACGGAATAACGTTAAGTTATTTTCGTTTTTAATTATATATATTTTTAAAAAGGAAATATATTCATATAACCGAGTTCCGAAATATATATTATTTTAGTAAAATTTATACGAAATTTATTATACCTATTTAACGTATAAAAATAGGGGTATAATTTTTAATTAAAAACTTTAATAAGTTTATTTACGAATATACGGTTATATAATTTACTTCATAATAATGTCCGTTATAAAAAAAGATAAATACATGAAAAATTAATTTTTTGTTAATTATTAATTTACGAATATAAACGAAATCTGGAATCTGTTAATTAATAAGGTTCTTATTATTTAAAATGTATAGTTTAACGAAAAACCTCTTTTTGAAATATTATGAAAAACTTATAAAATCATTTTTTATACGTTATAGAAAAAGATTTATAAAAATTATTCCGATAAGTAAAAATCCTTAATTAAAATAATAATTATTAATTATATATATAATAAGAAATAAAAATTTAAACGGAATAATTTAATTACAGGCTAAATAAAAGAAATAATTTATAAAAAATATTAAATTAAAAAACATACAGAATAAAAAGAATTATTTATAAAGGATCAATTACTTTTATATGATTATTATATTCGAATTATTTCCGTTTTTTAAATTATTATTATTATTAATATTTACCTTAATAATTATTATAATTATTACGTTAACGAAAATAATAAAAATAACCTTAAGTTTTTTTATATTATTTAACCTAACCTAATAATAAAAAACGAAATTACCTTATAAATAATAGACGTAAATACCATATATATTCCGTATTAAAAAATATTATCCGAAACGAATATTAAATATAGGATATTGTATTTAATATATAACGTTTAGTTTTTTCTGTAAATACGTAAGATAATCGGCCGGTAAATTAGGGAAATTTAAAAAAATTAATTACCGGAAATATATACTACTTTAATAGGAAAAGTAATAATACTTTAATATATAAAAAGGTAGTTAAATTGTAAAACCGGGTATATAAATATAACATACTGTGATTACTGTAGAAATTATGAAAAATTCAATATATACTCGTTAAAAAAGATATTTTATAAAGTTAAAAAGGTTTATTTATAAAGTTATAAAAAAATAAGATTTTAAGAAATAATTAATTACTTTTTTATTAAAATTTTTTTTTAAAGTATATATAAATATACGTTTATAAATTTAACAAATATAGTTAGATTTAAAAATATAAGGTACGTTTTGTCGTATAAAATAATTAATAACTTAAAAACTTTTATATACAAGATCAAGTGCTATTCGGGGTATTTAGCTAGCTATATATATATATACAGGGAGCTAATCCATTTACTAAATACGTACACAAAGGATTGTATAAACGCAACCGGGAAGCACCCCTTAAAAACCGTCCTTTTTTAGTAAGGACCGGAAAAACGCAATGCGGGTTATATAACACGGTAACAAACAAATAGCTAAGTATACGATTAATTTAATTAGTTAGTTCCCAAAGCCCCCAACCTCTCCGGTTGTCGCCAACACGGTAACGGGGCCGAAGCCCCAATTGGTCAACTCCTTTAAGCTGGCGTCACCTAAAGGAACGGTAACCCAAGCTGGATTTAAACCAGCTATCTCTTGCAATCAATCGCAACAGTATACCCAAGCCTGTCGCAATTAAAAAAGATACCCAGGCTCGCAACCACTGAGCCATTAGGCCTAAAAACGTTTTTAGTAATATATACGCATTTATATTAACTATTACAGCGGTTAAATTCGATTTAAAGTTTAAATAATATAATAGTATTAATATTTTCGTTAACGTTAATTTACTTTACGTAATACATATAAAAATATTTTTAAAATACTAGAAGCGTAATAAAAAGATTTTACTTAAAAAGGCGTTATATAAAGTAAGGGAGTTACTTTACCTCTAATAGAAAGAATTTATTAAAACGCTTAAAAATTTAAAATTTAACCCCGTTATTTATAAATATTATAGTTTTATTTGTTAAAAGGTACTTATTTTCTTTTATATAAATAATATTATAAAAGTATATTATAAGGAAAATTAAAACCTTATTAATTAGTTAATTTAGTAAATTTAAAAACGGTATACCTTTATAAGGGGTAAGGACTTATAATAGTTTTTCGGTACCGAAGTAATTAAAGATAAAATTAAATGAAAAATCTGGTTATTTTAATTTAATTTTATAAATAAGTTAGTTAATTAAATTTTTCAGAAAAGTTTAAAGACTATTTTAAAGAGCCTTATAATTAACGTTAAATTATTACTAAATCATAATTTAATTTATTTAGGTTTTATTTTTTTTTATAAGAGTTAATACGTAACTTAATATATCTTTTACCGTATTCCGATTTGCTCGCTTTAATTTAAACCTTAACGACGTATATTATAAAGTTATTAATCGAATTATATTATGCCTAATCCGAATTAAAACGTTAACGTTATAATTCGAAAACGAAAATTCGTTAAATATTTATAATAACGATTTGTTTATAAATAATATAATAGATCGAAAAAGTTTTTACGTTTAAGTAATACAATTATTTAGAAAAGTCATAAAATAACGGGCGTATAAATAAAATATAATATTTATTTTTATATCCGAATCGGAATTATTATTTTTTACGCAAGTTATAAAAAAAGTTTTATTTAGTTTTCGATTAATTAAAAAGTTAAGAATTATTTTAAATATTAAACCGTTAAATATATAATGGAATAATTAATAAATTATACAGTTTATTAACGGTAACGTTGTTTTATTATAAACAAAACTGTAGTATATAAATATATATAATCTCCTTAGCGGAGACGTAACCGTGGAACTAAATTAAACAAATAGATAGATTATATTATCGGTTGCTAAGCTTTATTAAACTCCAACTTTCTTATAGGTGATTTTAGACTGCCTACTTATGCAAGCCCTTATTAACGACTATTTTTGACGGAATTCTAGATAGTTTTTGCAATCCGGAGCAGCCGGATAAATCATCGTTCGTAATTCTTTTTTATATTAATTTAAAAGTTAAATTTCGACGTTTTTAAACCCGTTATTATTATTTTCTAGGTTTACTAGTAATTCTTTTATAAGCCAGATATATTTTGGTATAAATTTATATAAAAATCGATTATTTTTCCCGCTTTAAATTAAATCGTATCCGAAAATTAAACTTAGAATTTAATTATTTTCGCAAAAATTATTAATATCGATAATGGTATCGATATATTTTGTTCGGCCGATTATTTTATTTAAGTCGGGTAATTTAATCGAAATTATTTCTGTCGAAATTCCGGAAATACGGAATATTATGATTTTATATTCGGATTTAGCCGGTATATTTTAGTTATTTTAATTAATAAAGGTTTAAAAAGCCTTAAAATAAATCAAGGTTAAAGAAGTCGTAAAATTGGCGAAAGGTTATAAAGTAGTTATCTTATACGGACTTAAGGTTTACTGCGAAAAACTTAATATCTTTTAAATTATTATTTGTAAGGCATTTTATATAAGGCCTATTAGATCGAAAAGTTAAAAAGCATAAAATTTATTAAGGTCGAAGCTATTCGGGATTACGTAATTAGCTTCGGGATAAAGCTTTTTGCGACCGAGGTACAATTTATCGTTATCGTAAAAATTATTAATAAATACTATGTTCGAAAATATTAGGTAAAATATTTATCGTATTAATTATTAATGTAATTATTTCGTATTCTTAGCTTAGGCTAAATAATACAGCTTAAACTTTATAACTTTATATAAATATATATAATTATTAATTATAAAAAGATACAAAAAAGGATTTAATTAAAGTAAATTATACGTTTACAAGCGATATGCTAGTTAATAAACTAATTAAAGTTTTTTACGTAAACCATTTAAGTATTTTAAAAAACAATTAAAATTAGTAAATATTATGGAAATTTTCGAACGGTGAAGATATATTTTATAAATAATTTTAAAAAAGGAATTAACTGATTTAAAAATTTGATTACAGGAAAAAAATTTAAATAGAAAGTTATAGCTTTAGCAAGTAATAATATATAACGATTAACGCTATAAATACTTTAAGGGGTTAAGGGGGTACGTTAATTAACGGGGGATATTAAACGCGTTTTATATACGAAAGAGCGTTTTTTAATCGGAAGATATATGTTCTGTTATTAGCTTATATAAAAGCTATACGCGTACGAGAAATATACGTAAATTAGCCTAATATAATAATATAACTAATGTCTTATATATTTAATACAACTCGCTTATACGAGCGGTTAGCTTATATCGTACGTTAGCTTATTATATTAGATAAAATAAATAATAAATTCTTAAACTTTATTATAAAGTTTATATATATCGCGGTATATTATAACCTAGTTAAATTTAAGATAAATTAAAAGAAATCGGTGAAAATATATACGCTTATTATTTTTTCGTAGAGATTAATTAATATAAGGTTTTAATATTATTTAATTATATATACTATTTTAATTTTTCTTTTTTTAGTAAAAGTTTTAATTAGTAATTCGATTTTTATGCAAGGTCGTTAGGTTTAAGCCGTATTATCCAGGCTGAGCTAAAGATACGAAGTAATTATATTAATAATTAATACGATAGATACTTTATCCAGTATTTTCGAATACGGTAATTATTAATGGTTTTTACGGTAATAATAGATTGTACGTTTTAGTTATAAAAAACCTTATTCCGAAACTGATTATTAGGTTTTCGTAAATATGTAATTTTTCGATTGATATCGGCTGGGAGGCTTATTTGCGTAATGCCGATAAGTTTTAACCTTGATAATCTTTATGCCCTTTGGTTGGTTTGGTAGGGGGAATTTCCTGGAATGCAATAACTTAAGAGATGTTAAACTTTTCGTAATAAACCTTAAGTCCGTATAAGATGGCTGCTTTGCGACCTTTTGCCAGTTTTATAACAGCTATTTTTAACCTTGATTGATTTTACGATACCTTTTCGAATCTTTATTAATTAAAATAGCTGAAATATGCCGGGTAATTCCTATTATAAGATACCGGTATTCCGTAATTATAAAGTCTTTACGGAAAACGTTTTTTTCAAGGTTTTTAAGTTTAATAAAACTTTAAAATAAATTAAAAATATCGATATTTCCGTTAATTTAACCGACTTTTCCCAAAAAAATCGGATTTTGTTTTTAATTTTCGGATACGATTTAATTTATATAAGTAAAAATAATTAAAAGTTAGATAACTTTATAATAGAAAATATCGACCGTATAGAAGAATTGTTAGGAAAGCTGGATATAGGTAATAAAAAGTTTAAAAATTTCGAAATTTAACTTTTAATTCGATACGAATTGGAAAATTACGAATAATAATTTGTCCGGCTGTTCCGGATTACGAAAACCGTCCAGAATTCGGTTAAAAATAATTGTCGATAGGGGCATAACAGGGTAATCTGTAAGAAGGTTAGGGCTTAATAAAGCTTAACAACCGATATTATAATTTATCCATTTATTTAATTTTGTTCCACGGTTACGTTTCCTTTAAGGAGAGTAATTCGATTTTTATAAAGTCTTTATTAATATAAATCGTATACCTTCTATTTAATAATTATATATTTTCAACTTTTACGTAATAACATCGTTATATTTTATATAATCTTTAATATTACATTTACTTTTATTTAATGTAAAATATAATAAATTTACGAGGGTTCTAAGTAAATTTTCTAACGTTTAACTAAGTAATTAATAAAGT
Organism: Monosporascus sp. CRB-8-3; assembly: GCA_004155055.1. Lineage (NCBI taxonomy): Eukaryota > Fungi > Ascomycota > Sordariomycetes > Xylariales > Monosporascus > Monosporascus sp. CRB-8-3. Next base: position 34,501 of record QJNZ01000428.1, read on the forward strand.
TACTTAGCTCGATAAAAGAAAAGTAACCTTATTACCGTTTTTAAAATTACTTAAGAAGATTAAAAAATGAGATTTTTATTCCGAAATTTAAGCGCTTAGCGCTAATATTTAAACCAATTTATCTTTAATATAATTGCTTTACTTTATCCTCTTTAATGTTTTTATTATTTAATAATTAATATTATTTCTCAATTTTTTAACATTTTATATTATAACGTTATAATTATTATTTTTAAAAACTTTTTATTCGCTATTATAAATTCGAAATATATAATAAAAGCTTAATTAAGTTTAACTCGTATTATTAAGGTAACATAAAAGCTACGAAATAATTATATTAATACTTAATACGATAAATATATAACTTAATCATATAGATTATAATAATGATTAATAGTTATCGTAGTTAAAATAAAATATATACCTTAATTTTAAAAAGTTTTATTTTAAAGTTACTTATTACTTAATACCGATAAGTTTTAACCTTAGTAAAGCTATATCTCTTAATTAATTTAATAAAAGAAATATCTTAAAAAGTAATAACTTAAAAAATATTAAACTTTCGCAGTAAATTTTTAAATCCGTATAAAAGATTTGCTTTATAACCTTTCGCCAGTTTTACTATATTCGTATTTTTAACGATAATTGATTGTAAAACTTTTCGAAATTTCTTAATTAAATTGATTAAAATATATCTGTTAAATCCGAATATAAAATCCTAATATTTCGTATCTCCGAAACCTTTAGAGAAATAATTTTATTTATATTACTCGATTTATATAAAATAATCCGATTAATAAATATTATCGACATTTTTAATTTTATTTACATCCTTTTTCTTAAAGAAATCGCGTTTTATTATGAATTTTCGGATATAATTTCATTGGTAGCGGCGGAAATAATCAATTTTAATATAAGTTTATTGTAAAAATAATTTATTTATAAAGAAATTATTAATAAAATAAAAAATAACGAGAATAAGTTTACAAACATTAAAATTAAACTTTTGGTTAAAATGAACTAGAAAATTATTCACAATAATTTATCCGGCTGTACCGGATTATAAAAAAAGTTTAAAATTCTATTAAAAATCGTTATAAATAAGAGGTTATAAAACTGAATAGGTTAAAATTACGTTAAAAATAAAACGTGTATAAATAGGTTATGTTTTAATAAATATTATCAACTAGTATAATATAATTTATTAATTTATTTAATTACATTATACCCTTATATTCTCTTTAAAAACATTTGTAATATATTATAGTATTTTTAAGAAAAAAATCGAATGCTTATTTTTTAATAGTAATTAGTATATTTAAAAATAGTTAATGTTTTTAAAATTATTCAAGTAACTATAGCAAATATAATTATTATTTAATAAATTATTTATAACTTTAAATTTTATTAAATGTTATAATACGTATTTAAAGTAGTCTATATACTAGTAGGGCTAGCCCTAGCTATTAGAACCGTTTTGTTTTTCCTTTTTTCGTTACCTTAGATTTTATAGAGCTTATTAAAATCTGCTTTAATCGCCGAGGCCGACGTATCGTAATAGGAAAAATCATATAAACTAAATTAAATCGTTTATATTATTCTTTATGGAATTATTAATTTTTTTAAATAATAAAGTTATGTAAATCAGTAATAGCTTAATATTACTTTATAAAACTTTTAATAAATTTTCTTTTTTAATATAAGAATTTTCGTTAATTAAAACGCGTTTTATATTTTTAATTTTATTAAATTTATTTAACGGATTTAAAATAATTATAACTAGTCTGGTATTCACGATTTTATTTTATAGTAAAATATTTTATTAAATATATTTTAAAATACCGTATTATATAAGCTCGTAAATTAAATAAATTTGCGAGCCGTTTTTTGGCACCTTTTAATAACAAATTCGAATTAATTAACTATAACATATTAAATTAATTAAAATTAATCGGATTTTTTTTCGTTAACCGTTTTTATAGTTTCTTTACAAATACGCGTATTATATCCGGGTTTGCCGTAAACGTTATATTTCTGTTTTTTCGTTTTAACCTTTTTACCATAATTACTTTTAGCGGATATTAACTGTATTTTTTTACCCCCTTTTTTTCGGCTAAAAAACCTTTTTCCTTTTATATATTAAACATTTTTCTTTTTTAGAAATATTTGTTTTTAGTTTTTCGACGTTTGCTTAAAATATGATTTGTTTCGTGTAATTAAGTAACTTTTTTTCGAAAGAAAATAACTTCGTGCAAAAATAATAAGTTATTTTTTATTAAAAGATTCGCCGATTTAACAATTTTTGTCGGCGAGTTACCCTAATAATTTTTAACAGTTTTTTATAAATAACGTTTTTATTTTATCGTTTTTTAATATTTTTAAAAATTTTCGTAAACGGGAAATAAATAAAACCGGTAAAGTTTAATGGGGAGATAATTAGCGTAAGTATAATTGGAAAAATTTTAAGTTCGGAAAAAACGGTATTAAAATCGAATAAAATGAAATTAACTTTCGTAAATCCGGATTTAATATTATTAGATATTATAATAGTTTTAAACGCGTTATAAAAACCGGTAAGGAAATTTTTTTTAATAATATAAGTATAATAACGTTATATTAAGTTTTCGATATATAATAAATAAACGCGTTTTAAAGGAAAAAAATAAAATACGTTAATATATAAAATGTAATAATGTCGTAATTAGTGTAATATTTTTCGAATTTTATCGAATAATAATTTTCGTAACCTTCGAAAATAAAAAATTATTTTAATTTTTTCGTACGCGTTCGAATATATCAATCGAAATATTGGATTTATTTTAAATTTAATTCGTTCGTTATTTAGTTATTATTATTTAATATAATTTTTTAATCGGTTATTAATAAGAAGTTATTACGCAATTAAAATTTAAAATAATTTTTTTATTATAATAATAAATAACGATATAACTAAATTTTAAACATTAATAATTTAAATAATTATAATTTATTTTTTATTCCTTTATTAAATTTATTTAAATTTTTTACGTTTTTCGGTATTAGTAATTATTATATCCGTTATTATAAAAAACCTTATTAAAAATCTAATTTTATCGAAATTATAAATAATTTTTTTATAATGCCGTATTTTACTATAATAACCCGAATAAACTTAAATTATTTGCGAAATATTTTTGGATTTTCGTATAATACTTTTTAAAAATTAATTTTTTAATTTAAACGCATTTCGAATTTTTTTTACCGTTTAATAAAGTTAAATATTTAATTAACCCCGATACGTCCCGTAATATATTACGTAAATAATAAATTCGTTATACTTTTAATATATTAATACCGGATAAAAAACGTTTACGTATTTAAATTAAAAATTTATTCGATAATAAATTTTTTTTCGGTTAACGTTAATTTTCGCAAATAAAAAATAATATTAGCTCGGGCATATTAACAGTAATATTAAACTTTTAAAGTAAATTTGGGGACGTTATATATAAAATATAACTTTTTAAAATTAAGTAATTAAGATATTAATAAAAATAGCTTGCGAACTTATTTAGCTCGCGAGCTTATATAGTACGTTATAACTAAATAATAATTATAATTTTGATTTAATAACTAGTTTTTCTTAAATTTAAAACTATTTTATATAATTACGATAATTTTAATAGCTAAATTATATAATACTTAAAATATTAAGTAATATATAACTTTTAATTATTAATTAAAAATATAATTATAAAATATTATTAAAAGATTTCGTTTATTTTAATAATAACTTAATCCTTTTTTTAAATATTAAACTAAAATCATTATTAAATAATAAAGAAATTACTTTTTATAAAAGCTACTTAAAGTACTTTAAATCTAGATTTTAATATTATTTAAAATTTATTAAATAGGTTAAAAAATAATATTTCCGTTTAACTTTATATTTATTAAAAAGTTAGTTTTAACAGCTTAATAGTTACGAGCCTAAGTATCTTTTTTAATTATTACAGGCTTAAGTGCTTTACTTTAATTAAGCGTAAGAGATAGCTAGTTCGAATCCAGTTTAGAACGCCGTTTTTCTAGATAGCGCTAGCCTAGAAAAGCTAGATTAATTTTAAAGTTTCGGTTCCGCTACTGGGTCGGACATAATTAAATTACTTTGTTAGGAATTTTAAGAACTAATTAGTTAAATTAATCGTATACGTATTTCGCTTATTTTTTACTTTATTTTAAAACTTATAATACGTTATTTATACGGTTTTACTAAGAAGAAATAATTATTAAAAACTGCTTTTTAATTATGCTATATAAATCCTTATATATATATATGTCCTAATAGCTTAGTAGTCGCGAGCCTGGGTGTCTTTTTCAATTCCGACAGGCTTAGGTACCCTGTTAGCGATTAACCGCAAAAGATAGTTAGTTCGAATCCAGCTTAGGACGCCGTTTCTTTAGGTGGCGCCAGCTTAGAGAAGTTAAATTAACTTGGAATTTCGGCTCCGTTACTATGTCGGCGATTATTAGATTAACTGGTTATTAGGGTCTTTAGGAATTAATTAATTAAAATTAATCGTATACGTAATTATTATTAGTTACCGTATTTTAAGACCCGTATTGCGTTTTTTAATCCGGCTTACTAAGGGGTACGGTATTTTCGGAGGTTCTTTTTGGTCGCGCTGTGTAATCCTTTATGTACGTATTTAGTAGATGGATCAGCTTCCTGTATATATCTAGATACCTTAATGGCACTTTACCTTGCATATATATATATTCTCCCTAGAGAAGACGTCACCGTAGAACTAAATTGAATAAATTAATAGATTATGCTATCGGTTGCTAAGCTTTACTAAACCTTAACTTTTCTATAGGCGTTTTACTTTAAGGTAACTTTATACTGCCTAGTTATGCAAGCCCTTATCGACGACCATTCTTAACGGAATTCTAGACGCTTTTCGTAATTCGGAATAGCTGGATAAATTATTATTCGGAATTTTTTTGGTATCGATTTAAAGTTAAATTTTAACGTTTTTAAGTCCGTTATCGTTTTTTTCCAGTTTTACTAATAAATTTTTTATAAATCGGATATTTTTTAGTATAAATTTATATAAAAATCGATTATTTCCGTTACATTAAATTAAATCGTATTTAAAAATTAAAATTAAAACCCGATTTTTTTGGGAAAAATTATTAATATTTATAAAAATATCGATATATTTTATTTAGTTAATTATTTTATTTAAGTTAAGTAACGTAATCGAGACCGTTTCTGTCGAGATTCCGGAGGTACGGAGTATTAGGATTTTATATCCGGATTTGGCAGGTATATTTTAGGTGTTCTAATTAATAGAGGTTTAAAAAGCCCTGAGATTAATCGGGGTTAAAAAAGGTGGCTATTGTAAGACTGGCGAAGGGTCGTAAAGAAACCATTTTATACGGACTTAAGGTTTATCGCGAAAAGCTTAATATCTTTTAAGTTATTATTTAAAATTCCTTTTATTAAACCGTAAAAAGTATAAAGTTTATTAAGATCGAAGTTTATCGGTATTATGTAATTAATTTCGAAATAAGGCTTTTCGCGATTAAGGTATAATTTATCGTTATTATAAAAATTATTAATAATTGCCGTATTCGAAAATATGAGGTAAAGTATTTATCGTATTAATTATTAGTATAATTACTATTAAATATAAGGGCCATTAATTATTTTATTATATTAAGCTAATTTACGTATATTTCTCGTACCCGTACAGCCTTTATATAACCTAATAACGGAATATACATCTTGTAATTAAAAGGAGCCTTTTCGGATATAAAGTACGTTTAGCATCCCCAATAAGCTAATATACCCCCTTAACGCCTTAAAATATTTATAACGTTAATCGTTACATATTATTACGTTTTAAAGTTATAACCTGCTATTTAACCTTTTTTCCGGTAATTAAATCCTTTTAATCAGCTAATTCCTTTTTTGAAATTACTCGCAGGTTGTTTTTCCGTTATTTAAAGATTACCGTAATATGTATTAATCTCAACTGCTTTTTAAAATTCCTAAATACTTCGCGTAATAAGGCTTTAATTAGTTTATCAATTAATATATCGCTTATAAACGTATAATTTACTTTAATTAAATCCTTTTTACGGTTTTTCGTAACCAGTAATTATATATTTTCACGTACCATAATTTCGTTTATAATAAAGCGATATCGGCGTTAATAAATAATATAATTTATTAATTATCGCATTATATATTTAACGGTTTAATATTTAACATCACTTCTAGCTTTTTAATTAATTAAAAAGTAAATAAAACTCTTTTTATAACTTACGTAAAAAATAATAACTCCGTTTTTGTTATAAAAGTAATTACTATATTTTGCTTATTTGCCCTTTATTTTTTTATTTTTTTTAAATAATTTTATGTCGTAGATTTAATTTTTTTTTTCGATTAACCGTATTATTCCTAAAAAAGATATTATTTTAAATATTTAACGAATTTTCGCCTCCGAATTATAACGTTAACGTTTCAATCCCGATTAAATATAATATAATTCGATTAATAATGCTATAATATACGTTATTAAGGTTTAAGTTAAAACCGGCAAGTCGGAATACGGTAAAAAATAAAATTAATTTTTTTTTTAATATTTATTAATAAAACTTAAATAAACTAAATTAAAATTCGGTAATAACTTAACGTTAATTATAAACGTGTCTAGGAAATTTTTTAAACCTTTTTCAAGAATTCAATTAATTAATTTATTTATAAAATCGGATTAAAATAACTAGATTTTCTTATTAAGTTTATTTTTAAGTTTTTCGATATCGAGGAATTATTGTAAATCCTTATCTTTTATAAAGATATATCGTTCCTATATTTGTTAAATTAATTAATCAATAAAATCTTAATTCTTTTACGATATATTATTACGATATCGTTTATAAAAAAAAATAATACTCTTTATCGAATAAAAAAACAAAGTTCGTGAAAAACAGGGTTACATTGTAATTTCTTAAACGTTCCAGTAAAATCATTTTATTTCAACAATAATAACTTTTTTAAGTTATGTAAAACCTTTTTAATTAAAAAAACCATTTTACGTTAAAGGTATGTTAAGGGCATTTTTATATATATTTCGTAAAGTAAGTTAACGTTAACGAAAATGTTAATAATATTATATTACTTAAACTTTAAATTAAATTTAACCGTTATAACAATTAACGTTTTAAATAACTTTTTAATTAGAGTAAATACGAGTATATATTTATAAACTGCTTTAAACTATTAATCGCTTTATATAATAAAACGGACCTTATGTTTTTATAATTAACTATATTTATTAAATTTATAAATATATATTTATATATAGTTTAAAATTTAATACCTTTTAATAAAAAATCAATTAATTACTTTCTAAAATTATGTCTTTTTATAACTTTATAAATAAACCTTTTCGGCTTTACGAAATATTTTTTTAATAAATATATACTTAATTTTTTATAACTTTACGGCAATAAAGGTAAATTACGTTTATTTATCTAGTTTTACAACTTAAATACCTTTTTATATATTAAAATATTACTACTTTTCCGATTAAAATAACGCATATTTCGGGTAATTAATTTCGTTATATTTCCGTAATTTACCGGCCGGTTATCGTACGTATTTATAAAAAAATTAAACGTCCTATATTAAATACGGCTTTTTATATGTTATATATATTTCGGATAATAAGTTTTTAATACGGAATATATAAAGGGCTTACGTTTATTACGCGTAAAATGTTTTCGTTTTTTACAGTTATTTTACGTTAAAGAATATAAAAAAAACTTAAAGTTATTTTTATTTTTTCCGTCAGCATAATAATCGTAATAATTGTTAAAATAAACGTTGACGGTAATAATGGTCCAAAAACGGAATTAATTTAAATATAACGGTTATATAAAAATAATTAATCCTTTACGAATAAACTTGTTTTTTTTATCCCGTACGTCTTTTACGTTAATATCTTTTTAAAATTATTCCTTTTACTTAACCGATAACTAACTATTTCGATTAAATCTTTATCTATTTTTATATATAAATTAAATAATTATGATTTTAATCAGGTATTTTTATTTATCAAAATTACTTTTATAGCTTTTTTTTATAACGTATAAAAAATCATTTTTTAAATCTTTAATATTACTTAAAAAAACCACCTTTTTATTAAATGAAAGGTTTCGAATAATAATAATTTTATTAATTAATAAATTCTAAATTTCGTAAATATTCGTAAATCAGTTACCGATTAAAAAATTAGTTTATATTTTAAAATTTAACTTTTAAAATCTTAATTCTTTCTTTATTACGATAATTATTATAAAGTAAATTATATAGCCGTATATTTATAAATAAACTTATTAAAATTTAATATTAAATATTATAATACCGTTTTTATACGTTAATTAAATATAATAAACTTCGTATAAACATTATTTAAAAAATACGTATTTAAAAGTACGACTATATAAATATATTATTACTTTCAAAATATATGTAATTACAAATAAAAATAACTTAACGTTATTTTATATTATAATCGTTTTTTTTAATTATATCTTTTAAACGTTTTATATCCCCGTTTTAAATCAGGGTATATAATATTAAAAGTTTAAATCCAATATTAAAAAAAAGTAACTATAATATATTTCGTAATTAATAATTGATTAAAATTTCGTTATCATATTCTATTACTTATTAAAAAACCTTATTTTAATTTTTTAAAGTTTTTAAAAAATATTCCAACGTTATAATTAATATATTTTGTTTTCGATTTTTAAAATAAATATTTCAAATAAAGCCTAAATACTTATCTGTAAAGAATATAATATATTAATATCCTTCCGGGTTTTTTTCGAAATTTATAAAATCGATAATAATTCGTTATTTTAATTAAAAAACCTTTTCCCCTAATTGTCGGCGTATTAAGCTTTTAATTTTCGCTTTATTATATACTTTGCATTTAATTATTATAAAACCTTTTACACGGATTTCTTTCGTATAAAAATATAATTAAACAATTATTTCGGGCCTTAAATAACTTAATTTTAAATATTACATAATACCGTTACCGGCTCGTAATAATTTCGCTATTTACGAATTAACGCTTCGTTTATAAATTATAATAATTATATAAATAATTATTACGTTAATATTTTTAATAACGAATTAATTTCACTTATTAATATAATAATTATTTAATTATATTTATTTCGGATAAAATTATAAATTTTTCGGTTATCTTTTTAATACTCCTTTTTCCGAAATTACTAAAAAAAATATTAATTTATATATAAAACTTTCGTAATAAACCATATCGTATAAATGGAAAGTTTTCTTACTATTAAGGCTTCGAAATACCATATCCACCTTTCCGTACTTTTTAATCGGTACGAAACTATTATTTACGTACATCCCGTCGTTTTATACGGTTAATTTAAAATTTAGAAACTTACTAATAAAATTAAATATATATATTGTAAACCGTAATTTTAAAATACATAAATTTCTTAAACGCTAAAACGTAACGCTTATCGTATTACATTAATTAATGATCAAAAAAATACTAAAATTTACCTTATTCCCTTCAAAAATTATATTTTCCATATTTTTCGACAAAGGGTTAATCTTTTCCTGTAAAAATTAATCGAAAAACATTCGACCTTAGATATATACGACTACCTTATCGTTAAAACGGAAATTTACCGGAACTTTATTAAGGAATACGTAATAACATTTAGAAAATTTATAAAAAAAACTTAAATACGCCTTATAAAGGGTTTTTTATATATCTAATTTTTAACGTTTTCGCTTACTACTATTTTAATCCAAATAAAAACCTTTACGATTTCCTCGTTTTAACTTACGCCTTAAAATCCTTTTTTATAGTTAAAAATTATCCTTAGTTTTTTCTTAATCAAGATTATCTTAATCGAAAAAGTTCGCAAATATCTCGTAAAACGTCGAAAACGTTACTTTAATATTTTCCGATATAAGTTATAAATAAATCATAATTTAATAATCTAAAAAGTTAATAACTATTTTTTAATAACTAATCGTACCCTTATTAATTTCGGCTTTTTTTACCATTTCAAACGTAATTATTTAAATTCCTATAATAAAAACTAATATTATATATAAACCGTTAACTTATACAATTGTCGTTTTCGTTTTTAAAATTCCATATCGTTATTTTTAAACTATAATTTTTTACTATTGTACTATTTATTTATTTTAATTTTTCGTAATATTCTCGTTAAGTATTAATCAAAAACTTACTATTATATACCATACCGGATTTAATTAACTTGACGTATTATTTCCGTAAATTTTTTCTTAGAATAAAACTTATTTCCTTAATCGTTAAAAATACCGATTTTAAACTTTACTTTATAAAATCATTAATGCTTTGTCGAAAAATATCGTACTTAAATCCTTATAAATATATGCCGTAAAGTTTTAATTATAAACTTATTTACTTTCGGTCGTTATTTTAAAGGTATTCGTTAAATAATTCATATAATCGGTTTTTTCGATAATTGTTCCGGAAAATATAACTATAATTAAAAAACTCCTTAAAATATTATTTCGTATTATATAACAAATTCGTTGTTTCGGATACGAAATTATATCGGGTTTTATTAATTTAACAGTTTACAAAAATAAGTAATCAAAATCGATATAATCCTATATATTAAAAACGTACGTTTTAACCTAAAATTCGCCTTTAAAACGGTTTTAATTTTTAAATCCGTTATGAATAACGGCAAACGTTAACGATATCGTTATTATTATAATTAATAAGATATACGAATAATTACTATTAATATATAACCTATATCGTCTTAATAACAACTAATTAATTAATAATAACGTAAATTAAGCAAAATAAACTTTTAATTATTAAATATAAAAAATATCAATTATTTTGTTATATCAAGTTAATATGCGTATATTTCTCGTACGCGTACAGCTTTTATATAACCTAGCAACGGAACATATATCTTCCGATCAAAGGGAGCCTTTCCGTATATAGGGTGCGTTTAGCACTCTCTGCTAGCTGATAATTACTTTATATTTTTAGCCTAACCTAGATAATACGGCTTTAATTTAACGATTATATATATATATATATAACGTACTAATCGAAAGCTATTAATTTTGTTTTAAAAAGTTATATATTTTTTATAATAATCGTTAAATTATAATTTATATATTCTTTATACTATTAAAAATTTTAAAATAAATCGAAAATAATGATAATATAATAAATTTTTTTAAAATAATACAGAAAGCTTTTAAATAATGGAATAATTATACCGTATTATATAAAAAAAGTATATAATTACGTTAACATTTTTACTTATTGTTTTTATTTTTAATTTTTAGCCCATTCTTTTTTTAATATTAATTATATAAAACTAATTATATAATTCGAAAGATAATTATAAATCTCTTTTTATAATTTATAACGTTTTTAAAAATTATTTTGGACGCCGGTATTTTTATTTTATTTTACAATAAATAACGCTAATCGAAAAAAATCCACTTTTATATAAATTCTTATTTTAAATACGTAAAGGTTTTTTACTCAGTTAATATATGGGATATATAATAGATTTATTATCTATATACTATTATATAATATATATTATATTTAATGAAGTATAAAAATATATTAAATAATAACTCTTTTTAAAATTATATATAACTCGAAATTATATTATTAAAAAGTCTCATATAAAATGTTAACGTATTTCGTAAATAATTTAACCTTATTCGAATTATAAATACGAAATAAAATATCATAAAATTAGATTTATACTTTCGATATTATATATCATTTACTAAATGTTTTATATTAATAAATAAAATAATTATAAATATTTAAAATCGTAAAACACTTAATTAAGTAAAATTAAAAAATAAGTTATTATAATATAACTTATTTTTAGCTATTGAAACATTAATATAAGAACAGAACTAAATAATAAATTAAATCGGGCTTATTAAAGCTGTATATATATAAACGTTTGTAAAGAAATAAAAAAACTAGCTACTCCGTTCTATAATTAAAATATTCATAATTTTAACGCTATAATAGTCTTAAAAGTTCTTATCCGTACTTAAGTAAAGGACGTCCCGGGGTTATATTTTCATATTATTTCCCTTTTTATAAAGAAATCGTCTAGATTATATATTGTTATTTCTTTATTATATAGCCTATTTTTAATAGTAATTCGGTAATGTCTCGGTAATATACGTTATAAATACGACTTAAACGCCTTAAATTCTTAAGAGTAAAATACGTTTTAAGCTGCTATACCGTCCATTAATCGCCGACCGGTCGTAATACGATTATATATAAGAATAACCTCTTTTAATTATTTTCTATATTTAGCGGTAACTTATCGATCTTTACTTAGTAAATAAATTAAGTTGCTTTATCGTATAAGCGTATTAAACGCCTAACTGTTTAAACGATTTATTTTTACTATTTTCACTATTATTAAATATTTTTTACATTCGAACTTGAAATTTAATCGTATTTAATTAACTAATATATTCGAATAATATTATTATAATAAAAGATAAAAAAGAAATTTATTATTTTGTTATATAATTAAAAGATTATTACTTTTAACGTTATATTATCGATATAAACTCTTGTCCCTACTTTAATAGAGAACTCTTTAAGGCTATTCGTTTAAAATGTCTTAATTAAAAACTTAGTAAAAGAATATCGAGCCTTTTTTTATTATTATAAAAAACTATATATAAGGCAAATAAACCAGCATTATAAACTTTATCACCGACCTTCTTAATAATATAACGGAAATATTTAATAATACGATTAATAATAGTTTAAAAAAAGGTAAAACTAATTATAGCGAATAATAATCATAGTAAAAATAATAAAGATATAACTTTATCTTTAATTTAATTTTACTTTTTATAACGGAAACCTTGAATAAGGGTATAAAATAAAATAATAAAAATAATCCGGGTTTAAAATAAGAAAAAAGGATAGAAATATTTTATATTATCCTTTACTTTATATATTCTATATAACTTTATAAAATTAATCCTTAAAAGGACCTGTTTTAATCGAAGCTTTTTAAACATTATTTTAAAACGTTACTCTGTTTATTTTCGATGTATTTAAACTTTTAAAAACTTCGCTTATTATAAGTAACTAACATATAAAACTTTGATAATTCTTTAATATATTAAATTTACAGAAATCTTATTTATTTATATATACTTTTAATTAATTTAAGTTTCGTTTTATCGAAAATTACTTTATATATTTTCTCTTTTTTTTTTAAATTAAAGTATTAAGCGGAAAATATATAGGTTACAGTTTACGAAACTGCTTTAATAGGTAATATTCTTAAATTACTTTTTGAATCCTTTTATGGTACCTGTATTTTTCAAATATAAATATCTTATTATGCGTTATATATTACTCGGATTTTATTCGTAATAATAGTAGGTCGATATCGGACAGAGAATTTAAAGTAAAGTTATCGGTAATTGCCGATAATTATTTCATTAATTAAAAAAATCAAAACTTTTAGTTTATAAATTATATATAAATCTATTCGAAACGGCCTTATTAGTAATATATATAATTAATCTTATTAATATAATATTTAAAACTATTATTCTAACGAATTTAATATTTAAATTATTACTAGCTATATTAAAGAAAATGACGGTATTAACGTTTTAGCAAAGAAAATATATATAAACATATTAAATCTTTCTTAATTAAAAGATAAATAATTAATCCTAGTAGCGTAGGTAATAAAAACGCGTTAGAATAATTATTTACTAACTAATTTCTACTAACGGTAATAAAAGTAATATTATTTATAATAGTTACTACTATTAAAAAATAAGCATATAAATTTTTAAGAAGTGGCCCAATAGCTTAGTAATCGCGAGCCTGGGTATCTCTTTCAATTGCGATAGGCTTGGGCACCCTGTTTCGGTTGATCTTAAGAAACAGCTGGTTCAAATCCAGCTTGGGCCACCGTTCCTTTAGGTGCTTTCGCCAGCCTAGAGGAGCTAGACCAATTGGGGCTTCGGCTCCGCCACCGTGTCGGCGACGATTAAGGGGTGGCTGGGGTTTAGAACCAGTCGGGTTTAAAACCAGTCACGATTAGGGGCGCTGGGAACCAATCAATCAATCGGGTGTATCTATCGTCAGTTGCCGTGTCACATAACCTGTATTACGTTTTTCCGGCCCTTGGCCAAGAAGGGACGGTTTTTAAGGGGGTGCTTCCCGGTCACGTATATAAAACCAGTTTGTGCATATACTTAGTAAATAAATCAGCTCCCTGTATATATGTATATAGCTAGATACCTTAATAGCACTTTACCTTATAAATTTTTAAGAAGTAACTTAAAATATTTATAAATATAAAAAGATATATAACGTACTATATAACCTTACAAGTTAAACGACCTTAAGAGCCGCTTTTCGGTACTTCGTAATAAAAAATTTAAATTAATTAATTATAATATAACATACTATACAAACGAATTATATATATAAACGAACTGTACACTTTTTTCATTATTTTAACTTTTTAACTTTAATCACTTATTTTTTAATAACTATAATATAAAACGGCTTATAAAAAAAGCGAAAATAAACTTAGCCGTTTAAGTTAAAAAACGAAATTTAAAGCTTAATTATAAAAAGCTTAGTTTTATTTATAATATCCTATTTACTACCTTAAAAACGCGAATTAATAATAAATACACCCGATCCGATACCGTCCTTAATTTGCGAAAATTAACGTTAATTAAAAAAAAATCGATTATCGAATAAATCCTTAACTTAAATACGTAAGTATTTCCTATTTAACGTTAATACGTTAAAAATATGGCAAATTTATTATTTACGTAACGCGTTACAGGATATATTAAAATTAACTAAGTATTTAACTTTATTAAACGGCAATATAAACTTAAAACGCGTTTAAATCGAAAAATAAATTATTAACGGGTTTTATGCAAAAATCCAAAGGTATTTCGTAAATAATTTAAATTTGTTCGGGTTATAATCGCGAAATACGGCATTACGGAAAAGGATATTTATAACTTCGACGAAACAAAGTTTTTAATAAATCTTTTTATAATAACAGGCATAATAATTACAAATGCCGAAAAACGTAAAAAATTTAAATAGGTATAATAAAGAAATAAGGAATAGTTTACGGTAATACAAACTGTTAATTCTTAAAGCTGGGCCTTACCCTTATTTATTATCCTTACCGGGAAAAACCACTTTTTTCGCTGGTTCGCCGATAACCCACTTTTACCCAATTGGAAGATTACTATAAGCGAAAATAACTGGATAATAAATAAACTAGGTTTAAAATAAATTAAACATTTTGATAAATATACTAAAATACGTATTAAAAATTGGAAACGTTTTTTTATCCTTAACGGTTACGAAAATTATTATTCGATTAAATTCGAAGATTATTATAAAACCAACGATATTATTACATTTTATATACCTGCCTATTTTTCCTATCGGCTTTAACCTTTCGACGTATCTTATTTTTCCGTATTAAAACGCGTTTATTTACTGCATATCGAAGGTCTTATGCAACGTTACGTTACCTATATTACTAAAGAAAATTTTATTGCCGGCTTTTACGATACGTTTAAAACCGCTATAATAACCGATAATATTAAATCCGGATTTACAAAAACGGGATTTATTTTATTTAATCCTAATCGTATCTTTTCCGAATTAAAAGTTCCAGTTATATTTATACCGACCGTCTCTTTATTTACCTCTGCTAACTCCGTTATTTCTTTACCTGCGAAAACTTTTAAAAATATTACCGAAACGATTTAATAAGGACGTTATTTACAAAAAAAAATTAAAAATTATTAAAGTAACTTGCCAACCAAGATAATTAAGTTAGTTAATCTCTTAACAAAAAATAACCTAATACTTTTACACGAAATTACCCTTTTTCGGAAAAAATACGGCTTATTACGCAAAACGAACCACGTCCTTAATAAACGCCGGAAAACCAAAAACAAACGTTTTCAAAAAGAAAAGATACTTACTATAAAAAAAACACAAGCTTTTATAGTTACGAAAAAAGGTAATAATAAACAATCGCAACTAGCAGCAACCGAAAAAGGTCGTCGCAAAAGGGTTCAGGCAAAAAAACGGAAATATAACGTTTACAACAAACCCGGATATAATACGCGTACTTATAAGGAAAATATAAAAGCATTTAACCATAAAAAATCCGATTAATTTAAATTGATTTAATATATTATAATTATTTAATTCGAATTTGCTGTCGCGACGTACCAAAAAGTGTACAGCTCGCTTATATATACAGCTCGCTTATATAGTACGTTATTAAAATAATATAAATTAATCGGATTTTTTTTCGCTAAACGTAGTTATAGATTCCTTATAAGTACGCATATTATATTCGGGCTTACCGTAAATACTATATTCCGTTTTTTCGTTATATACTTTTTAAATAATTACTTTTAACCGTTATTAATAATATTTTTCTAATTTTCTTTTCGTTAAAAAAGTTTTTTTTTTATATAGTAAATATCTTTCTTTTTTAAAAACCTTTATTTTAAATTTTTCGACGTTTGCTTAAAATATGGTTCGTTTTACGTAATTAGGTAACTTTTTTTCGAAAAAAAGCAATTTCGTATAAAAGTAATAAATTACTTTTTATTAAAAAACTTACTGATTTAACGATTTCTGTCGGCAAGTTAACCTAGTGATTTTTCATTTTTTTTTACAAATAACGTTTTTATTTTATTATTTCCTTAATATTTTTAAGGGTTTTTGTAAACGGGGAACAAATAAAATTAGTAAAGGTTAACGGGGAGACGGTTAGTGTAAGTATAATTAAAGAAATTTCGAATTCGGAAAAAACGTAATTAAAATTAAATAAAATAAGATTAGTTTTTACAAATCCGGATTTGATATTATTAAACGTTATAATAACTTTAAATACGTCGTAAAAACTGGTAAGGAAATTTTCTTTAATAATGATAATATAATAACGTTATATTAAATTTTCTTTATATAATAAATAAACGCGTTTTAAAATAAAAAAATACGTTAAAAGATTAAAGTTTATATAAAAAATACGCGGATATATAAGATATAATAATGTTATAATAAACGTAATATTTTTCGAATTTTATTAAATAATAATTTTTGTAATTATTAAAAATAAAGAAACGTTTCGATTTTTTTATATACGTTCGAATATATTAATGGAAATATTGGATTTATTTTAAATTTAATTCGTTCGTTATTTAAATATCATTATTTAATGCAATTTTTCAATTAATTATTAATAATAAGTTATTAAAAAAATTACAACTTTAAATAATTTTTTCCCGTTATAACAATAAATAACGGTACTGTTTAATTTTACAAATTAATAATTTAAATAATTATAATTTATTTTTTATTTTTTTATTAAATTTATTTATATTTTTTACGTTTTTCGGTATTAATCATTATTATATCCGATATTATAAAAAGCTTTATTAAAAATTTAATTTGTTTAAAAGTCTAAAATAATTTTTATAATATTATATTATATAATAATAACTCGAATAAACTTAGATTAATTATGAAATATTTTTAGAATTTCGTATAATACTCGTTAATAATTAATATTCCGATTTAAACTTATTTAAAAAACTTTTTACCGTTTAATAAATTTCGATATTTAGTTAATTCCGATATATACCGTAATACGTTATGTAAAATATAAATTTATTATATTTTTGACATATTAAAATTAAATAAAAAACGTTTATATATTTAAATTAAAAACTTATTTAGTAATAAGTTTATTATCGGTTAAGGTTAATTTTCGTAAACTAAACAAAATATCGGTTCGGGTACGATAAATATTATATCGGGTTTTTAAAGTAAATTTAGGGATTTTATAAAAAAAATATACCTTTTTAAAATTAAATTTTAGGTTTTATTTTTAAATTTAAATAATTAAGTTTATTATAAATCTTTTTATAAAACGTTTTATCTTAATAATATTAAATAATTATTAATCAAAATTAGATAATAAATATGGTAATAAAAGTAGTTTGCGAAATGGTTTAATTCTTAAGGTAGTATAATACGTTATATATATCGCATATAATTTAATTAAAATAATTCGAAATTATAGAAATAGCTATAATAGCGATATTTATAATAAAGGTAAAAGTACTATATCGTAACGGCAGTTGATTATTTTAAATAATTAGTTATAAATTAATTTCCTATATAAAATATATATGTAATATATTTTAAGGTTCCGATTAAAATAAGTAAAAGCTATTTCGATAACGTATTTTAGCTATTGTTAATTATAATTAACTATAAACAGAAAAGTTTATCCCTTTAAAAACTTTTATATAACATTATAAAATTTATCGTAATTAAAACGAAATTAATAAAAAGTTAACGAAAAAAAAGCTCTTATTAATAACGGCGTAGTAATTAATTTTAATTTTTTTAATAAAATTAATATAAAAACCTCTTAAAGAGGTTTGAATTAAAATGCTTAAAAGTAATTTAAACTTTAAAAGCTATTTTCGATATAAAAAATAACCCGAAAGAGTCGAAGAACACTGTTAATAGTACTTTTAATTAAAATAATTAAAAAGAAGAGATTTTTCGAAAATCGGAAGTTATTTCAGTAATTAATTAAGACCTGCTCCCATTTTATAAATACTAATTAAAATAAAACAAAGTCTATTAAAGCTATATATAAAATTAAGTAAATCGACATTATATAAACTATTAACGATTTACTTAATAATATAACTGAATTATCTAGCGATAAGATTAAAAACAGCTATAAAAAAGCTGGAACCAGCTATAGTTAATACCAGTTATAACAGCTAAAATAGCTATATAACTTAAAACTTATAGAAAAAATAAATTAATTAATTAACAAGTAAATTATATACTTTAATAAATGTATTAAAATGTATATTAAAAGTTTAAAACGGTGGTTTATTTCAAACGGTTAGGGAAATTATTATTAAATCGAATTTATTAATTATTTTATAATTTATAATAATATTATTATTTATATATTTATTAATACTATTAAATTTGAATTTATAAAAATAGTGTTTATTTAATTCGAATTTTATAATATTCTTTTCGAATTAAAGTCTTTTCTAATTATATTTACGTTTACTATTTATATATTTATTTATGAAATCGTTTAAAACATAATCAAGATAATTTAATTAAAACTGTATATATAAAAAGAAATTAAAATTATAAAGATAACTTATAGATAAAAATAGTTAAATAGGTAAATCTTTTAATAAAAAATAACCTTGTATTATTAAATAAAATTAATTTTTTATAAATAAAAAAAACTATTTTTATAAAATAAACACGCTTAATAAAATACGAATAAGTAAAATTATATAAGGTAAAGTGCTATTAAGGTATTTAACTAGCTATATATAAAAAGCTAATCTATTTATTAAGTACGTATATAAAAAATTACATAACGCAACCGGAAAACATTTCCGAAAAAACCGTACCCTTTAATACGCTAGATAAAAAAACGCAATACGGGTTATATAACACGGTAATTAACGATAAAATATACGATTAATTAATTAGTTGCCAAAGCCCCTAATTGTCGCCGACACGGTAGCGGAGCCAAAGCCCTAATTGGTTTAGCTCCTTTAGGCTAGCGTGACTTAATGGAACAATAGCCCAAGCTGGATTTAAACCAGCAGTTTCTTACGATCAATTATAACAAGGTGCCCAAGCCTGTCGCAATTAAAAGAGATACCCAGGCTCGCGACTACTAAGCTATTAGGCTATAGGTAAAATTATACGTCTTAAAAAAATAAAACCTTTTTATAAAAAGAAAAGGCGTTGTTAAAAATAAAAAAGTAATAATATATAATTATAACAGAAAAATATTAAATATAATAGTTATTAAGAAACTTAAATAAAAAAACCGATATGTAATATTTATATTAAACTCGAAAATAATATATATATTTAAAAAAAAGGCTATAAAAAAGTTATTAAGTACTTTTAAATTAAATCTATAATATTAATATTATTAATGATTTTATTATAGTTATTTAATAATAAACTATTTATAAGCTTTAAAAAGAGTTTAAATAATAAAAAATGGTTTTTTTATTAATATTATATTAATTTAAAAGTTTATTACTAGAACTTTAATAATACGATAAATTATAAATAACGTCTAATATAAATAATCGGCTATTATAAACGAAAGTATCTTTTTTAATACTTTATAATAACGAAAGAATTTTAATTAATAAAGTTTTATATCTTTCGATATATTTATAAGCATTTTATAAATACGTATAATACAACCGAGCTTATAGTAAACATTATATTTTAATCTTTTAATTTAAAAACCTTTATAATATTTATCTTTAATATTTATAAATTGCGATTACTTGGTTCTTTTAATTATAAAAATCTTTATTTCCTTTATAATATAATTCCGTTATTTTTTATTATTTTAATTAAATATTTTTAATTCTTAAGTAGTTCTTAATAATATAATTCGTTGTTTAAAAATAACCGTTTTTCTCTTTATATAACGTATTGTCCTATTAATCTACTAAGTTATTTTTATTAAAGAATTAACCGATTTAATTATTTTATATGTACAGTATTTTAACATCATTTAATTTTATATTATAGTTTTTTTTTAAAAAATATTGCGTAAATAAGAAAAGAATAAACCTATTAAATATAACTGGTAAATGGTTAATATAAATATAATTAAAACTTTTAACTAGGAAAAGAGATAATTAAAATTAAATATAATAAATTTTATATTTATAAATCTCAGTTTAAAATAATTAGCGATTTTAATAATTTTAGATATAAGGTAAAACCCGGGGATAAAATCTATTTTTAATAATATAAATGAAGTAACCATATATAAAACTTTCGATATATATTAAATAAATACGTTTTGATGCGGAAATATAAAATACATTTAAAAAGTTAATATTAATATAATAATAACTTTATAAATAAATTTTAGTAACAGTATTAATATTTTTAATAATTTTTAAACTATATTAAATCGTTATTTTTATAATTATTAAAATTATAAAAACTATTTAAACCGTAATATACCTTTTAATATATTAATTAAGAGTATTAACTTTATTTTAAATTTAATTTATTTTTTTTACGTTTTCTTTATTATAATAATTTCTTAATTTAATTAAAGTAAATTTCCGATAAAAATTATAAATGAAAATGATCTTGAATTTTATTATTAATAATAATAATATTTATTATTATGAAAAACTGTACAAAATACATTACTTAGTTAACATTATAAATGATTTCCTTTACTATTTTAAATTTAATACCATAATTCGAAAAATTCTGAAGTATTTACGAATTAATTTTAAGTTTTACTGTTAAAAAACTGGAATTATTCTTTTTAATTTAACTATGATTTATGTTTGGTTTATTATTTAATTAAATAAATACTTTATTAATCTCGATAAATATATTAAAATATTAAGTTAATACATTTATTATATTTTAATATATTAAAGCAGGATTAAAAACGTTTCGGTATTAAATTTAAGATTAGAATAAAATTTATTCGGTTTTTAACTAAGATTAATATTCGTTATTTAAAAATAATATGCAGGTTTTTAATAAGTTTATTATTATTAAATATAAAATGACCTTTTTAATTATTCAGTTTTTAGTTTTTTTTTATAGCGAGAATTATATAACCTTTGTTAAAAAACATTTAAAAATATTAATATAATCAAGATAAAAATTATATTAAATATATAAAAGAGCAAATAAATTAGTTCTTTTATTAATTTAAAATACTTATTTATTTATTACGTTACTAAAGATAATTAAAGATAATTAAGTATAAGATATATATAAATTACAGTAAACTTAGAAATTAATAAAGAATTTATAGTATTAACAACCTAATAGAGGTTTAAAAATATATATTAAAATTTTTTATTTTCTAAAAAAAAATATTTATAATTAAAATATTAAAAGGAATTAAAAATATTAACAATATATAAGGTAAGTGCTCAGCCCGGATAATACGGCTTAAACTTAACAACCTTGCATATAAAGTAAGTGCTATTAAGGTATCTAGCTATATACATACATATATACAGTATACAGTTAATTTATTTACTAAGTATATATATAATAAGTTCTTTATAAACGCAACTAGAAAGTACCCTTTAAAAACCGTCCATTTTTAAACAAGCTCGGAAAAACGCAATACGAATTATTTAATACGGTAATAAACAGTAACTAAGTATACGATTAATTTAATTGATTAGTTTCCAAAGCCCCTAACCTCTTCAGTTGTCGCCGACACGTAACGGGGCTATAACCCCCACTAATTAACTCCTTTAAACTGGCGCCACTTAAAAAAAAGGTAACCTAAACTAAATTTAAACCAGCTATCTTTTACGGTCAATTAAAGCAAGGTACCCAAACGTACATCAATTAAAAAAGTCACCCAGGCTCGCGACTACTAAGCTATTAGGCTATTAATAACAATATAAATATTATATTTTTAATAGGTAAATACCGAAATTTTAATATATATTAATATTATATTAACTTATTATCGGATATATAACTTAATACTTTATATATATTATTTTTATTTATATGTAAGTAATATCCTAATATAATTAAATTAAATTAATAAATAAATTACGTTAACTTTATTTAAAATTATATTAAAATTTAACTTTTTAATTATTTCTATGGATTATTATTTTTAATGGAATTACACGGGGTTTTTATAATTAGAAATAAGTAAATAACTTATCTTTTTACTTTTTTAACTTTTATCGAATTACATGTTTATCATTTACATTTTTACATCTTATGCCGCTTATTTTTAGTTTTTCTCGTAAATCCTTTTTACGGCTTATATAATTTGTTATAAAATAGTTTTAAGTTTATTTTTTTTTTTTTTTATAAATTAAATCGTATTAAAAATGAAATATAAAACTCGATTTATTACTAAAAAAAGTTATTAAAATTCGATATTATAAACGTAATAATATCCGTATAAGTTTAAAAAATACGAAATATTAATATTTATTATATAAAGCTAACTAATAAATTTTAATTATTTTATTTTAAAAAAAAATCAATTAAATATTAAACTAAATTACCGTACTATATAAGCGAATCGACTGTATTAATAAATCGCCTAATATCCTTATAATTTTTTACTTTTTAACGTTTATAATTAAGATTTTAATATTAGTATTATAAAATGTCGTATAAAAAATATTGTAATAAATCTAGTTATTTAACTTAAAAATAGAATATAAAATTTATTTATAAAAAAACCTATTTTATATATAATACTTTTATATTTATTTTATAGAATCGATATTACAGTATATTTTCTTAAATTAATACTCTTTTTAATTTACTTAGTTAACTTTAATCGAAAATAAATTAATTATCGAAAAATCTTATAAGTTTAACATATAAACGTTTTCTATTTTCCCTAGAGGAGACGTAACCGTGGAACCAAATTAAATAAATGGATAGATTATGTTATCGGTTGCTAAGCTTTACCAAACCCTAACCTTATAAATTGCCCAATTATGCCCTTATCGACGACTATTTTTAACGGAATTCTGGACGGTTTTCGCAATCCGGAATAGCCCGATAAATTATCGTTTGTAATCTTTTAATTTATATCGATTTAAAAATTGAACTTTAATGTTTTTAAACCCGTTATCGTTATTTTCCAGTTTTGCCAGTAATTTTTCCATAAACCGGATATTTTTTGGCATAAGTTTACGTAAAAATCGATTATTTCTGCCGTTTTAAATTAAATCGTATCCGAAAATTAAAAATAAAACCCGATTTTTTTCGGATAAGTTATTAATATCGACGGAGGTATCGATATATTTTATTCGGCCGATTATTTTATTTAAATCGGGTAACTTAATTAAGACCGTTTCCGTTAAAATTCCGGAAATATGGAGTATTGGGATTTTATATTCGAATTTAACCGGTATATTTTGATTATTTTAATTAATAAAGGTTTAAAAAGGTACTTTAAAATTAATCGAAGTTAAAAAAGTCGTAAAACTGGCGAAGGGTTGTAAAGTAGCTATTTTATACGGATTTAAAGTTTACCGCGAAAAGCTTAACATCTTTTAAGTTATTATTTAAAATTCCCTTTGCTAAATTAGTTAAAGGGTATAAGGTTTATTAGGGTCGAAGCTTATCGGCATTACGTAATCGGTTTCGGAATAAAGCTTTTCGTAACCGAAATATAATCTATCGTTACCGTAAAAACTATTAATAGTTGCCGTATTTGAAAATATTGGGTAAAATATTTATTGTGTTAATTATTAGTATAATTATTTTATATCTTTAGTTCAGCCTGGATAATACGGCTTAAACCTAACGACCTTATATAAACGTTTTCTATATAATTTTAATTTATTAACAGAGTTATAATACCTATCGCGGTTAACTAATCTTTTAAATTTATTATATAATAATAAAAACTTAAATAATAGTAAAATTAGAAGAGAAATTATTAAAAAGCTTTACGAAAAAATATTAAACTTTGTTATAAATAATTCAATTTTATTTATGTTATTATTACGACACAAAGTCGGATAAAAAGAATATTTATAATTTTAACAAACTAAAATTATTTATTAATCTTTTTATAATAACCGGTTTAATTATTATTAATATTAAAAGAGAGAAATAGTTTATATAAACGTAGTATAAAAATCGAGAATACGTTATAATAATATACAAGATCGTTAGGTTTAAGCCGTATTATCCAGGCTGAGCCAAACATACGAAATAATTATACCAATAATTAACACGATAAATACTTTACCTAATATTTTCGAATACGGTAACTATTAATAGTTTTTACGTTAATAATAGATTATACGCCTCGGTTACGAAGAGCCTTATCTCGAAGCCGACTGCTAGGTCTACGTTATAATAATATAAGCTGTTATTTTTTAAAATTAATATTTATACTTTTTATGTTTTATTTTATTAATAAGATACATTTATTTAAGTGAAAAATTTTAATAAATAAAAATATTTAAATAATACGTAACTTAAATTTAAATTAAATATTTCGATAAATATATTAAAAGGTATAATAAAAATTCGATACAACTTCTATTTTTAATAATCCCGAAAATTATTAATAATATTAATAATATTAGTTTATTTTATATATATTACGACGCCTGGACTTCTAAATACGTAAGGCTGACTTCATTTCTAAGATTATTAATAAAATAATAAGTTAGAAAACCTAGAAATAGTTCTAGAAAAGAACCCTTTTTTATATATATATATAAATTGTATGGTCTGTAAAAGATACGCTAAGGTTCCCTAGTTCGAACTTAGTTCTAGCCTATAGGTTCGGCTTAATACCGTAATATTATTTTCTATTTCGGAAAAGTTTCGTTTTCGAAGTTTTATTACCAAAACCTTATAATAACTTTACGTTATCCTTATATACAGCCTATATAATTCGTCATTAATATTTTTAAGCAGATATTAACGTTATAAAAATGATATAACTTTCGATTTATTTTTCGATATAGGATTAATAATTATAATTTTTTTTAACGTACGGTTTATATAGACAGTTATTAACTATATGTCCCTTACCGTAACGATAATAAAGTTTTTTTGCTTTTAATATTTTGCGTTAATTTTTAATAGAAGAAGGGGTTCGACGGGAGGTAAGTTTGTCGGTTAGATCGGTTAGATCGGGAGTTATCAGTTTTGCAAGGTTGGAAATAGAGATAACGTTGGCGATTTCCACCTTTTTAATAGACGTATCTATGGCGTTGGGGTTTTTTAATGTAAGTGTAACGTAAAGCTGTTATGGCTACTGGCCAGCCTCCGTAATAACTTGACGAAGTCGTTATACGTGGCAGGGAACGGTCCGTTCGTTTTTTTGTAGTTAAAGCGTTTTTGTATAGTGTTACTAAGTGCGTAATGGAGGTTAGCGATACGTTGCGTTTTAGGAAGGTTTGAAACTTCGCCGCCCAACTAAATTAAACGTTTTTATTAAGTAAAAAAGGTATAAAAAGATTTATTACCTTAACGGTAATTACGAAGTTTTTTTATAACGCGCTGTTATTTAAATAAATCGTTATATAAACGTTTATTTTAATTATAACTTAAAAGATTTCCGTATCGAAAGATTTAAACGGTTATTAACGTAATAAAAATAATTTTTAACATTTTTAATTATAAAGTTATTAACGAAAAGTTTCCTTTAAATAAAAAATATTTATTTATTAAATTTTTCGAATATAATGAATTTTTTGTTATTAAGAAGTATTAAATATAAAGTTAAAGGCTTAACAAAAAAGGTGTTAATAATATTATCGCGTTTTCTTAATTTCGCGATAAATTACTACGTAATCTTTTTACGGGTAATTTATATAACAACTTAAATAACGGCTTATACCTGCTAAGCGTTAATTAAAGCGATTAAGAAGGTAACGGCGATAAAACGGTAATGGAAAAAGATAATAACGATAAAAGCCAGATAAAAAACGCCAATTAGCGACCAAAGCCATATAGTAAATAAGGTAATTTAAGTGCAGAAAACGGCAACGAGGGCTAAAAAATGCTAATGTAAACTATAAGAATTTTTAAAAATAATTAATATAACGTAAAAATTATCGTTAAATTTAACGGATCTGGTATTATTTTTTAAATTAATAATTAACCAGTTAAGCGAGCCTGTTATTATATTACGGCGCTTAGATTTTTAAATAAATAAAGCTAATTTAATTCCTAAAGCTATTAATAAAATAACAAGTTAAAAAACCTAGGAACAGGTTTAAAAAAGAATCTATCCTTATATTTATATATTATATGTAGAAAGTTTTATGTAATACTACGTTAGGTTTATTATAAAAGAAGGTTCTATAATAAAAGTTTATAATATATATATAATTATTATAATTATTATTTATAAAGAAAAAATAAAAATTACTAATATACTCTATTAGTGTTAGGATATGTGTGGTGGCTAAAGGAATTGGGTGTAGGGGGTCCCTAGGGCAACGGAGGGGTGGGCGCGACAGACCCACTATTTGTATGTATGTAGCCCAGACCTAGCTCTCCCACACCTTCCCACCCACAGGAACACAACAGGGAACAACCTAGATCAATCAGAACAACAGCGATCTCCCTAATTGCGACCCGTTTCCTGACAATTAGTAAAAATAATTATATTAATTACCTTTATAATAAAAATTAATTTAATGCACTTAGAGTAAAAGGCGCCATTATTAATAAAACTATTATTTTTATAAAACGAATTACGATTTTAATAAAGGCCGGAAAATTAAAAATTTATATTTTTTAAAAAAAAAGGTTTATTATAAGAAAAGTAAATATTCTTATAGTAAAAAATAATAATAAATCGTTATAATTAATAAATAATAAGAGTAATTAATAAAGAAGAATTTATATAAATAAACGAAAAGTTTAATTAATTTATCTTAATTTCTTATTATAAAATACGAGTAGAAACCGTTCGTTGATTTTCTTAAGCCGTTTATTTATATTATACGTTAAATATAATATTAGATAATAATAATATATTTATATAAGCATTGTTAATTTTAAATTTATAACTATTAAAATTTACTCGTAATTATCTAATTATTATATCTAGTTATTATTACCCTGACATAATATTAAAATATTTAAATATTTAATATAATTAATATATTATCTTAAATATTAATCGTATATTATAATCATATTTTTTAATTATAAATTATATCTTTAGTTATATTATACTTAATATTATGTAAATATTATATTATTATATAACTAATAAATTTAAAACAATATATATTATTAAAATAATATAACTAGTTTTAACCTTTTATTTACCTTAAATTTTATTTATTATTAAATCTAATTAAAATCAAGTTTTAACTTTATAACAAACTAAATTTCATTAAATATATATATATATATAATTATCTTTAAACGAAAAGAGACTTTTTTATTAATAATAAATATTAAAAATAATCTTTAAAAAATGAAATATATTTATAATTTATTATATTATATATAACCAGTTAATTATAAATAAAAAAGCAATAACTCCCGAACGTAATAATTTAATATTAAGAATTATTAAATTTAAATATTAAAATTATAAATATTTTAATTATTTTTAAAAAGATAAATACATAATTATTATATATAATAAATTTTGAATATTAAAAATAGTTTAATAACGTAAACCTTAATGTTTTTTTACGGATATATTATAAAATTTAGTTTTTAATATATCGTAATATATTTCGATAAATCTATTTTATTATAATTACTATATTATTCTAGGAACTAATATTATAATGACGATTTTCTCTTAGAAATTCTTATAAACTTTCGTAATTTTGTAATATATATATTAACCTAAATTTTACGTTATAACTTTAAATTAAATATTACAAGAATAATATATTTAATAATAAATATATCTATTATAAATATATATCTCTTTATATATTTAAATAACTAATTATATATATATATATATATCTCGAATACTGTTAAAAAGTTCAACGTTTATATTTTAAAAACGTAATATTAAAAGCTGCAATAATCTTTTTTCTTTCCATTTAACTAATTTATTTCTAAGCTTTATAAAAAATAAAAAAGGTTTAAATATCTTTACAACGTTATTAAGCAGCTTCTTAACTTAAAAAGGCGGTTATCCTTTAATCATATCATAATAAAATAAAATAAATAACTCGTTATCGGACACTTATTAAGCTCGAAAGTTGGTATATCGCCTTATAAGTATGTTTCTTTTTTATATACCGATTTTATTACTATTATTAACCTTGATATTTAAACAGAATTAATAAACTATTCGGAAAGATATTATTTAAGAATAATAATACGGTAACTAATTTATAATATATTAATTTTAATTACTAACTTTCTTTTACCTTTTAATTGATTATTTTATATTATTAAAATTTCAAAGCATATATATACAGTTAAATATTTAAAATATTAAAAAAAACCTAACTCGTTCTCTTATATAATTTATTCATTTATATAATACGTTAAGGATCAAACAGCAAACAATACGTCGGGCGACTAGAATCATTGCTTGTATACGTAATGTTGTACTATGTTTGATCAGGTTCGTAAGACTGCGGGGACGGCACTGTCACGTCCCTCAATGCGTCCCACAGTGTCCCGGGGATACCTGCACAACATTTTGCAGGTCCGAAGAGATTGTTTCTTTTGCTGTTTCACTGGAATATGCAGTGCCTGGCCTTGGGAAATCCTTATCCTTGCGGAATGGGGCCCTTGTGGGCTTCACTAGTTGGGAGAGATCAAAAGGTCTATATATATGGGGCTTCCCTCCCCCGTCCTCATTGATATGGAAAGTCAGTCAAGCAATCAACACCATTGAGCCCATACCTTTTTTTCACGCTCGAGCCTCTCTATTCTGTGGTTAGTCTGTCGCCCCTGCGGTTCTATTTCACGACAGCCGGTTATGTCGTTCAATATGCTGTACTCTAATCCGCCCACTGGGTCGCGCTTGAAGACCGGTCCCATTGCTTTGAATTGCTTCGGAGAGGAGGCGTTCACATACCTTCCTCGGTCGGGCGAGCCTATTACTGGATGGTACATGATTGGGGGCCTTGTTCGTACTGCAAAACGGATACGACAAATAGTAACAACTTGTATCGCAGAGGAGATGACAAAGATGGTAAACAAGCCGTTGTACGAGATACAATGCTTCCTTCTGGGTCAGGACAAACTAGCCGCTCGTCCCCACGTAGTGATCTTTTGCAGCAACAAGATCGGCGGCGAGCGGCTCAAAGCAATTGTCGAGGAGGAAGAGCGTTGGCGAAGCTTTCCGCTTTGGTATTGCCGTAGACTTGTATACAAGGTCCCCGCCCGAGCGAAGTCACCAGTTAGGAGGCGCACGAGTACTAAGGACGTGGGTCTGCAGTCTTGGAATCCCATTGGCTGATAACTCCCTTAATTTTTAGGGTAGCACCGAGAAAGACAATCTCGGCATCCTGATGTCATAGACGCCCCTCTCGGTCCCCGCAGAACGGCTTCAAAAAGATAGCTACCTCATTTTATGTTTGGTCGTCTCCTACGCATTAGGGCCTTAATTCAGCGTCAGCTTCATCGCTCGGTCTCACACCCCTACCTATCAGTTCGGTTATCGTAGATTTACCATCGCGCAATGGCGTCAGTAGACACATCACTTCCCGCGAAAACCACGGGCGCGGCTGCGGCATTCGCGGCTGATCATGCTTCGGAACATCCCCTAAAATTGTACGGTGGGTGGTTCTGTCCCTTCGTGCAGCGTGTATGGATTGTCATGCACGAGAAGAATATTCCCCATCAATACATCGAGATCAACCCGTACAAGAAGGCGCCCGAGTTCCTGGCGCTGAACCCGAGGGGCCTGGTGCCTACACTTGCGGTCCCTGTGGCTGAAAATGGACGGGTGCGGAAACCTCTTTATGAGAGCTTAGTGATTTGCGAGTTCTTGGACGAGGCTTTTCACGACGACGTCGCGGCCGTGGATGGTGTGCAAGGGGGGAACTATGGCAAGTCATTGTTACCCGAGGACCCCTATGAGCGCGCCAGATGCAGACTCTGGATCGATCATATCAGCAACAAGATCATTCCCGCGTTCTACAAGTTCATCCAGCACACTCCCGACAAGGAGTATAGCATCGGGGACGTGCGAAGCAGCTTTCACGCGCAGATCCGGCCGTTTGTGAAGGAGATGGAGGTTGCGAATTGGGGGCCGTGGTTCTTAGGGCAGAGGTTCAGCCTTGTGGACGTCGTGCTCGCGCCCTGGGCAAAGCGCCTGTTTTTGATGGATCACTACAAGCCGGGTGGTGTGGGTATACCAAGCGAGGGCCAAGGGGGCGAGGACGAGGAGATCTGGAAGAGATGGAGGGTCTGGTTCGAGGCTATTACGGATAGGCAGAGCGTCAAGGACACCTGGAGTGACGACGACATGTACATATCTGCATACAAGCGGTATGCGGAGGATACGACGCAATCGGAGGTTGGTCAAGCTACGCGAAAGGGGGAGAAGCTGCCATGACATAATAATATCCCGCGCCAAGGGGCGCCATCTTCTGAAAGTACTAACGAACGAAGGGAATGAAACGAAAGGCTGTTGTCTCATCTTCGCCTAGAACTCGAATTCTAACAGCTAGACACGCCAAAATGGAAGACAACGCAAATTTGAACCTTCTAATGGAGGTCGGGCCGAGGCAAGCGAACCTCTTTCCCTCTGACTTTAGCTACATGTCGCTCTTCTAGACTGTAGTATCTCGACAGCCCTTTGCTCACCCTTTTCCTCTGCGATACGAAGGGGCGTTAAACCATCATTGTTCCGGGCATGGATATCTGCCCCATTCGAGAGCAGCAATCCAATGATAACCACATCTCCTTGTGCTGCTGCTTGAAATAGTGGCGTTCTTCCAGTGGTCGTCCTGGTCTCAATATCGGCTCCTTTTGAGAGCAACATCTCAACCATAACCTCATCACGCTCTAATACCGCAAAGTACAGCGCCGTTTCGCCATACTTGTCCTTCGCCTCGATATCGGCACCTTGTGCAAGCAGCAGTCCAAGCCCGTCCTCGTACCCATCCTGTACTACTTGTATCAGCGGTGTCATGCCTTCCTTGTTTCTCGACTCGATATCAGCACCATTCTCTAATAACAACTCCACTGTGGTCTTGTGGCGATGGTACAAGGCAAGGGATAATGCCGTGCAACCCGACTCATCCTTTGCCTCCATGGAAGCGCCTTTGGAGAGGAGGAGCCTTATCTCTGCATCATGGCCATCCCTTGCCGCGAAAAGCAATGGCGTCATGCCTTGCCCATTTCTCGTTTCAACGTCTGCACCCTTTGCGAGTAGCAACTCCATAATCACCCCATACCCTCCGGCCGCTGCAAACGACAGCGACGTAGTGCCATAGGGGCCTCCCCTTGCTTCAACGTCGGCGCCAGCCTCAAGGAGCTGCTCGGAGACAGCATCATGTCCCTGACGTGCCGCAAGTAACAGTGGTGTAAAATACCATTTATCTCTGGCCCTTATATCGGCTCCTTGAGCGAGAAGAAGTCTCACGGCTGACTGATTTCCCTCTTTAGCAGCCCGTAACAGTGGCGTCAAACCGTAATCATCCCGTTTGTCAACCTGATCCCTGGAATATTGGACCCCTAACTCCTCGCTGCGAATACCGTTGCGTGGGGCCATGTGATGATGACTCACACTAACTTGGGTGTCCTCCTCTTCAAAGTTGAATGCCTGGCCTTTGAGGCTGGTGAGTGTGAGATAGCCCCGCTCATATAGCCTCTTGAGTGTTTCTGTCAAGTCAGAATGTTGTTTCTTAGCATCTTGCCATCGACCCTCCGTTTGGTAAATTGTTTCCAGTTGGGATTTGATTCCCATGACAATATCATGCTCCGGTCCCCACACTCTCTCCCATTCTTGTACGGCTTCAAGCAGTAAGGCCTCTGCTTCTCGGTAACGGCCCTGTTCCTGGTACGTACTTGCAAGGGACTCCATACCGTAGATTGTAACGGAATGCTTCTGTCCCAATGTTCTTCGTCCCACCGCGAGAACGTCTACGGTGAGCCGCTCGGCTTCTTTCAACCGGCCTTGCTTGGATATAACGTTTGAGAAGTTGATGGTGGAATACAAGGCTCGAGGGTGTTCACAACCCAGGGTGCGCTTTGTGGTCTCCATTACTTCCAAGGCGAGCATCTCAGCCTCCCGCCACCGTCCCAGATCAACATAGAACATCACTAGACTAGTCATATCAGATAGCGTGTAGGGATGGTCTCGGCCGAGTAGCCTCGTCTTTGTGCCTATAACATCCAGTCTTAGTTTTTCAACCCCATTCCGTCGCGATTGGCTCTGGATAATCGTGCAGAGTTTAGACTTTAGTATGGCTGTTAGCACATGCTCATTCCCTAGCACCCTCTCCAATCCCTCAACCTCATGCCTGGTGACGTCTTCTGCTTTCCTAAAGATATTATCTTCACGGTAAACGTCTGGAAGTGAGATGGGCGAGACATGACCTCCTTCATCCAGGATGTTATATAGCATACCTGGATCGCCTTTAATCCTTTCTGGGGCAATGAGACGAACGTACGATGGGATTTCGGTAGTATTATCAGTATTACTTGGAAGCGGTAATCGGTTGTGGGCCTTCAAATGCCCAAAGCCAATCTCGTAGCAAATCATCAACTCCCTACGTAATGGGCTGGTTGGGCACTTAGCGACGATATCTTCTAGACAATCGAGGATAAATGTTCGCAACCGAAAGTCGCTCAGGTAGAATGATTGCAAAGAGTAACAAAGCTTTTGAAGTTAGCGCGGATTCAAGAAACGGAACTGGGTATTCGTACGTTAAATTCATCGTCGTGTATGGCACTCATTTCAGCAACCTCTTGAGAAGTCAACTGTTCCCTATGGAAATATTAGTAAGGTTCAGGTTAGTACCGATTGAGGTCATACTCAGGGATTTTCAGAGGTTGTAGCAAATGCAGGAGGTTAGCGTGGCGAAGATTTGGATCGCAAGCAAGACATCCATCGAATAACTCTAGCAGCATTGATTTGCTGCCAGGATCTAAGCCTTCCACTTCATCAACCAATTGGCATGCAAACCTCTGTATGGTGCCAGCTTGCTTCAGGCCTGCAAGAGGTTTGAGTACATAGTCCTCGCTGTCATAGTCACCGGGTTCTGGCACTGGTAGTGGCATCTCAGGAAGCGGGAGGACACTGGAGAGATGCTTTTCGAAGATGAACCATAAGCAAAGCATGCCAAACGAAAACAGCTCCATTTTAAACGCCTGTGGTGGTGTGAACTCGGGGTACTCAAGATATTCTGGCGCATACCATGGCCATGAGCGAGGTAGCTTGACATGGCTTTCGTCAAGTGGTAGCAGAGTGGAAAAGCCAAAGTCCATGACTTTTGGTACCCATGATCCGGTCTCATCTGTGAACACAAGGACATTCTGCGGCTTTACATCGCCATGGATGATGCCTGGGAAAAGGGATTAGCCATGTTCAGACGTTTGCTTCCGGCGAACTCACGATGCATCTGCATGAATGCAATCGCCCTACCAATATCCATACATATATTCAAGCGCTCGCTGAACCCTAGTTCCCGCCCACCCGGCGATCTGGAAAATTGATATAAATCCCCAAACTCCGACTTTTGGAACACTAGGACCGGCCATACTTGTACCTCATCGGAGGGTTCATATCGTGCGCCAACAGAATTATGTGCATTCGATGTGGGAGCAATATCCCAGCATAGTCCCTCCAGATCGAGTATATTCGGATGATTTCGGATAGCCGGATGACGTAGTACCGTGATTTCATTTACAAGGTGTTTAAATATGTCACCCTTACTCCTTTCGAGCTTGTCGCTGTGTCCGACATGTTTGAATACAAAACTGGCTTGCACACTCACGGAAACCTGATATATGCGACTTGTACCTCCTATGCCAATTGAAGGGGTTGCCGGTTGTCGCATTATTGGTAAGAGCCTAATTCTAAGCTTTTGGGCCGCAGCGAGAACCGAGATGAAATTGTAACGCTCCGGGGGTTCTGTCGCTAAGAGACTGAGGAGAGAGAAGAGGGGATTGTCAACGGTGGATGGACCCGTCCCATGGACTACGTGATTAACCCAAGGTGACGTGGCGATGCAGTTGTAATCCGTGAAGCCCATGGTTTTAATAAAACACCTAATAACATCCAGTTCAGAATTGGGGGAAGGGGTAGGGGGAGTCATGCTATGTTATTAAAGTCTGGAGGCGAGGGTCTAGGATGGAGTTGCTACGTACCCAATTGAAGTCCTTCCAGTTATCCCGCCGTGGAAATTGTATACGCAACTCGAATGAGATGTGCCTCCGTGTTAAGCGTTAAGTCGTGTACCTGGGTATTTTGTTACGCAGGAGATTAGCTGTGATGCTGTTATAGTGCACAAAACACGCTGCGGGAGCTGGACATCAACCGGCTAGGATGAATGCCTATTTGATACTCTACCGAGTGTCAGTGCTGTGAGGCTCGGGGGATACACTGAGATAATTACATATACCCAGTGGTGCGGGGCCTGTTACCCCTATTCTAACACTAAATACCAACACTCAGCTGTCTGGGGGCCCCCTTGTCTGGCTTACCAATAAACTCTCGA
This sequence comes from Monosporascus sp. CRB-8-3, assembly GCA_004155055.1. Taxonomy (NCBI): domain Eukaryota; kingdom Fungi; phylum Ascomycota; class Sordariomycetes; order Xylariales; genus Monosporascus; species Monosporascus sp. CRB-8-3. The sequence goes on from QJNZ01000428.1 coordinate 69,869, forward strand.
CGCGAGCCAATCGAATGTAGCCGCTTAGCTGACGTGGCAGTGGGCTGGTGTAAGCGTAGCATCTCATCAATAAAGCCACAGTGAGTGGCAGGCTGGGTGGCAAGCGGGGTGGCATTAGAAAGTCAATCATATACTGTGACAAGAGGGGCATACACGCCAGCGGGGTGCCTGGATTTCACAGTTGAGCACAGGTTCCTACCTTGAATTTCCCCAATAGTTTATTCCGGTTACTCCAGGCGTCACCTTCTGCAAAGCTAGGGCTTAGGAAAGTCTCCCGACGAAAGACAGCCGGACTCGAAGTCAATGAAAACCACAGTATCAACAGGCCCTCTATCGCCGCGTGCTGAGGGCTCTGGCAGCTTATTGTGGTGTTGTGGCCTGACGACCTTGACATGATCTACACAGTGATAAAGTATGGATGAGCTGAGGTCTAGTATCAAAAAGCTTCGTCGAGCAAGTATTTCGCGTCGATCCTTCGTCCCCGAGATACCCTTCCGCGAGTTAATGACAGAGTCTATCATTCATTCTGCGTTAGCTGACTCATCTATTCCCACGTATCAGCGCGAAGAGGTAGCGAAAAATGTCTTCCAGCGTGGAATCAAGATCTTCGGGGCCCTCGTCATCCTTGGCTATCCAGCTCAGATTTCCAAGTTTATCGAAATGGGCCAGCTTGAAGATGCCAGACTCCCATTCAGATCAGACGTTCTTACTAAAGATATCGAACTCTCAGAAGAGGAAGCAAATGACTTCGTAGAGAAACAATGGGAGTTCATCGCACCTACATTCTGCCGTGGCACTCTCAACAGGCATTTTGAGAGACATATCATTCTCCCTTTCATTCAAGAAGATGAGATCGGAGGAGGCGCCTTTGGCGTCGTATATCGAACAGTTCTCGACCCGACTCACCAGGAATTGGGCCATGCTTTCCCTGACGTGGTAGGGCTAAACCCTCCGCACGGCCTGTTATCCGACCACTGACATGAGTGAAGGTTGCCAGGAAGGAATTCAAGTTGAAACATGACAACCGGGGAGATCGCACAAACCCCAACCATATGACGGAACTGCAAAACCTCGCTATCCTGAATCACCTCAAACATCCCAACATTGTTGAGCTTCTGGGTTCTTACACATACGATGGCAAGCATAATCTCCTTTTTCCCCTTGCCGATACCGGCAATCTCGCCAAGCTCTTAGGTACGGACCGCGGATCTACACGCTTTAATACAGATGGAACCCTAGCCATTGCACTCGCTGCACTCTCTTCCGCGGTGGAGCATGTGCACGACTTTGCTGAAAGGAAAATCGACCTCGAGCTCATTGGGTGTCACCATGACCTCCGGCCACGCAACATCCTCATTTCTGGCATCAATTTCATACTAGCTGACTTCGGCTTATCTACGTTCAAGCCACGATCGCAAAACTCTGCAACACCGTTTAAGAATGTATGTGACGATTACTTAGCACCCGAGTGCGTTGATTTGCAAAACGGTCTTGAAGGTGGCATTGTGGGTAGGTCAAGCGATATTTGGTCACTTGGTTGCATAATTGCGGAAGTGGCAACTTACATGGCCCTTGGCCATCATGGTGTGCAAGAGCTCTTGAGGGAGAGAAAATATAAAATAGGAGGTTGGGAGTTCTATTACTTTCACCAAGGCCCCGGAAAGCCAAGCGGCCCCGTGGAACGCTGGCTATCACACCTCGAAACATTGTCTCCAGGTACCTGTGCGTTACTGGCACAGCTAGTACGAAAAGTACTCAACGTGGAGCCCTCCGAGCGACCAAAGGCGAATGAAGTTACCGCAAGGCTTCGTCTCGTTGCCCTCTATGAAGTTGGGACAACGTTAGACGACTTACTCTGCCAGATCCGGAGTAACACCGAGTCACTAGACGCGTTTCTCGAGCATACAAGGTTCAACGCATGGAGATACGCCATTGGAATACTCAATCTGGACCACAGATCGCAACCAGAATGCAAAAGTGTTTGCGATGCTGTATCTCGGTACGACGTTATGTTGGATTGCCTCACCAGACTTGGTGACGACCTTAAATCAAGGATTACACGAGACAGGCACGCGCAGCTTCGCGATCTTGCAGGCCTGTCAAGGTTAAACGACGGGTTGCGCTCTATGCTTAACCCCGGACAGGAAGAAAGGTGTCGCGAATACTTCCACGTAGTCGTGATGGAAGAGGCTAGTGATCTTTCGGAACTCCCTGTAGGGACGGACAGAGGAGTATCTCTTGATAAAGAGATCCGTATGCGCGTCAACATCAAGCATGTCAATACTCTTCTTGCACAAGACGCCCTCTCCGAATCACGAACAATGCATGTGGAACCAAGCGCTGTAGACATACGGTCTGTATTCGGCCAGCATCATGTCGCCCTGCTAAGCAATCACCAGCCACCACAACCAGTTTTGGTGGAATGGCGACGGTATGGGCGCCACGGCGCAGATGAAGAAGTAATAGGAAAACTGTACAGGCGCACTGCTATGATCGCTGAGGTCCTGTCCCATGAGAAGCTGGAAGGATTTCGGACTCTTCGGTGTAATGGATTCTTTCATTCGCCGGACAGGGCAGCCTTTGGGCTCGTCTTCGAAATCCCCGGGACGCCGTTGGCTTCGAACTCGCTAAAGCCTACGAACCTACAACAACTAATCGCAGCAACCTCGGAGAAGTACAGTTTATGGCCGGACCTTGATGACAGATTTAAGCTTGCCTCGATGCTTGCCGCATCCGTTTTCGAGCTCCACAGTGTGGGCTGGCTTCATAAAGGTTTGACATCGTCCAATATTGCTTTTTTCCCCAACAGAAGCTCTGGGGAAAGTCAGCTTATCCATGAGCCGTTCATTATTGGTTTTAACCACAGCCGCCCTAATGACCCGTTTACGTTCACTTCAGGGCTTGATGACTCCAACTCCAATCATTACCAGCATCCTACCTACATCAAAGGAGGACACGGGTACCGGCCTGAGTTCGATTACTACAGCCTGGGTATCATACTATTAGAGATTGGGTTTTGGCAGCCATTCAGCAAGATATCAAAACGATGTTCCGGCTCTTATGAGGAGAGGAGAGAGCAATTGTTGACCGATCGAGTGCCCCAACTGAAGCAACACATGGGAAGGGATTATTCCGAAGCTGTAAGGTGCTGCATCAAAGGAGATTTTGGCAGGACGCATTCTGTACACCAGGAACAAACGAACCCGGCAGACCTTCTTCTTCAATTCGGGGAACGGGTTGTCGCACGATTGCGCCGATACTTCGTTTAAGCACTACGAAGCACACACGCTAGGCCGTAGTAGTAGTCGCCTTTGATGTCAGATCCAGCTGAAGTCGATGAAACAGCCGAACCTTAGATTCAGCTGATCAACAAACCTACAGGGGGTTGATTTATGCATCACGGGTACAGTATCCTCTCAGCTGTGACTGTTTTTGTATGTATTTAAAGAGGGCTCGCTACCCTCACTTTCTAGCTAGGACCTTCGACAGGTCAACCTGAAAAATTCCTTTCCTTCAGCCGTAAATGCTTCAGTGTGTGATGTCAGGGTCTCATATTTGATCTATGGCAGTATCTGTCGTTACTAATTCACTGCCAACATACAAAAGGGGTTTATATGCTTTTCATTCCAATACAGCGAGTGTTAAGGATAAAGAATTGGGTATGAAGCCCGGCGTAATCACGATAGGTGGTGCTACGGGCATACAGAAAATTCCGTATTTCCTATAATTATCGCATGGATTGTAGGAAGTGCTTCTAGCCGTCGACAGTGATTCATACTATGTCCGTGCGCTTGGTAGCCCCTTCTATGTGAATCTAAACTTCTCGTTTCATACCTTCCACGTTTCTTACAGTCCTCCCAGCCCACCAGGTCTCGCCCTGGAACTGTTTAGGGGGCCCGACGACAGAGCGTACCAGCAAGATGCGATGGCAGAGCATTGAGAAGAAATGCATACACTGCCCGCTTCATCTACGAACCAGAGCACAGGTGATAGCCGAACCCCTCATCAACAGGGCGCAAGGCCGGGTTGTCACAGACAGTCTCCAATATAATCATGGCCTACCAAGGCAACAAATTCTTACGGCAATGGAAATACTGCATGCGGGGTAGCTTGCCTGGCTGCCTATAGATTTTCGGTGTACTTAACACAGCCTGCGTGAAAGCCCATTAGGGCTGGGCGAATGAACGCTTACTACATAAGCAAACCTGCTTGGTGGCTTGAGAGAATTCGGAAGGTCACTGTAGGTTGGATGGCCAACTCTGCCTTACTATGGCGCATGAAATGGAGCACGCTAGTGAGACGAAGAACACAGTGTATTATTGGGTAAAATCAAGACCACGTATGCCTAGCTGGCCTAGACACACTAATGTGTTCCGAAACCCGACAATCGATCGTTATACTGACAGAGCCAGCAAGTAACTTCCTCAGTTTACCAACCAGTCCATAACATTCCTTCACTGGTTTACTGTGACATCCCTGATTTCTGCCTGCAGAAAGGGCCTCAGTATCAAGTAGATCTAAGATGTGCATATCGCCTGGCTCTGTGATAGGGATAGAACATTTCTCACCTCCGTGAGTCGTCTCGCGGCTGTAATTTCAATGTTATCTCCCTGACTCTGTGAAGCGTTAGCGGCGGTCAGGCAGACCCCTTGCCGCATAAGGAGGTACCTTGACAGTATAGCCGCCCGGCCCAAATAAGCGTTGAAGCAGACTATCTAGGCTGGACCTAACCACGTATCTTGCCTCGAGGCGGGTGATCTCAGCCATATTGACGAGAATTATGGGGGAAAATGGTGAGCCAATATTCAGGTCATTCAAAGACTGGAAAGCCAAGTGGACCGGTCGATTTGAAGTCCGGCAGGGGAGTATGCATGCATATTAATACCGCAGCCAGAGCCCAACCAGCCACGGAGCCTGAAAACCGGCGGGCTCCGTGGTTGTATTGAACATTCTCACCCCGGCAGTGTAGAAACCTTCCAGGATTACAATATCCATGTAGAACACGCCAAAGGGGAAGTCGCACCCCAAGAGGCTCTGCAATAGCTTTGAATATGATACCTTGCTGCCACCGTATTGCCAAAATACAGGTAAATGACTCACGCCTTCCGTGTATATATTGTTCTACAGTTCCCACAGCCTCGAGGTTAATCAGTATGAAACCAACGGGTTTTCGGGATACATATAAAACGTATATCATAATACTCTATATCCTCTGGAATCGTACACTCAACAGGTTCTTAGCACCTCCCCTAATAATACATGATGGCTTCGGAATGCTTACGGGAACTTCAAATCTTGCGAGTGGCCCTTGACGATGGTGGGACTTGGCCCTTCTGGCGCGAATTTGGGGCTTTACTTCCGGATATGTTCGTTACTGAGCCTGAGAATTGCAAGGTCGAAATGGTAAATATTGCTTCCACGGCTCAGTCCTCTCACCCAAGAGTAGGTCTCCCAGGGAATTTCGACGGCGGAGGTAATGACGAAAACACGGGAGAACTGGTTTCCAATACGGAAGAGCTTCGCGCATCCCTTGGTGTACGGTATCCGCCCGCATTGGGCGTTTAATATGAAGCACGTACGAAGCCAACTAACCTATACACAGCAAGATCTGCAGCCTCACTCTTCGCGAATCATGTGTGTATTATTCCTATATCCGACGGAAGGCCACAACGCGTTAGCCGCGACCATTTTTCTGAAAGTGGGTAGGACTGTCTTTTTATTCGCCGTGCTGACCCAATCAGCTTCCGCAGGGAAAGGCTCAATGGGTCTTCTAGAGGGCTACAGTAGGCTTCAGCGTTGAGTGGTTTCCGTTTTAGGCCTAAGACCAGCTGAAAAATTGTTGCAGCTAACGTCTTGTGGCCCCTCGTCGGATAAGTGCTAACAGATATGGACTAATGGGACGGTTGCAGGATACTACATCGCTTAAATTCATGGAGTAGAATAGCACTTACGGTCAGCATGTTCCGGGTGATATGTACCAGCGTGCAAATTACACCGCAGTTCCTAAAGATCGTCATGGGCTTTAAGAGGAAAATGGCGTCGACAGACGAAGATTTCATGGCCTGCTACGCTGACTTTTCCCCTTCGATGAAGGGGGAAAGGAAGGGAATCGATTATGAAGGGCCCGGGGTAAACCCCCAAACCGGCCCAAGTTATGGTTAGTTGTCTTTATTCTTGGAAGATTGGAGCGGGGTGATTCTAACTCATAGTGGACCTTTGCTATAACACTCGCCATTTTGAGCGACACGGACGCGACCTTGAAGACCCGTGGTCATGTCGCCAATCAGCTATCTACCAGAAATACTACTTCGAAACTGAACGTTCCATTTGGATAGTCATCCAACCCCCGATGCTGTTCGCCTCCTACTTAAGGGAGAGTGTGGGCAGGCAGGCTTACGGAGTTCATCCAATGGCCTTGCATATCCAGTATCTGGCCACGGCTGTTGCAGGTTGGAGAGAGTATCTGAACTGCTTGGCCAGAAGACTGAAATCGCTCGTGAGTTTGATACCACCTGAACACTGTTGCGAGATTCCACCAAATTGAGTCACGGATCATAAGCTGACAGCTGAGCAAATCGAGCAATGAGTAGGACGAAGAAACAGCCATCTATAAGCCATACAGTGAATTTGGAGTGACCTTCACCTCCAAGCAGCGCATCCAAAATCTGAGAAGGAAATTATACAACGCACGCTCCATCCTCCTAAACACCCTGAACACGTTAGAAAGTCTCAGGGTGCACGAGAGAAAAGTGGCGAAGATTTGCCGCATCACTGCCTCGGTCCGTGAGAGTTTCCAGTGCCAGTGTGAAAACATCTCAAGCGAGCTGAGGAACCACGCACAGACGACGCAGAAGCTTTTGGATTTCTCGGAAGACGTACGGTCGATGGTAAGAGTCCGACGCGGCTGTTGTTCAGAAGCAGGTTACGCAGTGGTATTAACATTACACTTTTCCGTAAGTACGATGACATTCTCAAGCTCCGCGGACAGGAGCTTCTACACGAGAACGGCCTGGGGCTAGCTCGGATTGCCCAAGCCAACTCGACCGAGACTAAAATAATGGTTTCGCTTGCGGACCAAACCGCTCAAGACTCCCGCATCATGCGCATAATGACCCTTGTTGCCATGATTTATTTACCTGCGAACCTTGTTCTTGTATGTATCTGTAGACTTTTCTTACCCGCTAATTCCATGGCTCCATCTCTATTCAAGATTCTTATGGTATGGCGATGTTAACTTTCCCATCATAGGCCTTTTTTAGTACCACGTTAGTCTGGTTCGAAGGGGACGGCGGGAAAGGGCAACCTGAGAGCTATTACTCCAAGATGAGAGTCCACCGTGAGATATGGATAGCCGCGCTGGCTACCACTTTACTCGGTACATGTACATTTGTTTTGTCCGAGTGGTGGAAAAAGAAAGACGGGACGTCACGATATGACAACGCTTGTTAGGTGGTAGAGTCTAACGATGAAGATATTCTCCAGCCAGGTTTGAAAGTAACGCGATCTACTCCACGCATCACCCCAGTGTTACGACATGTCAATCTGGACAACTTACAATTGCTAAAGCCACGCACAGTGTTGCCGCTTCTGCTCAGGCCCCCTGAGGCGCTAATCACCCTGTACTTGCCCCTGCGTAGGTATTAACACCGCTGTACCGCAGTGTAAGGGTAGGGCTAGTTAACCAACTATTAAACCTAACTGTCCGGTTTATGATGGCAGATATATTATTTGATCTGAGTAATAGAAATCTTAGTGACGTTTAGTAATAGCAAGGGCAAATTACGTTACTAAATTATTATTTCAAGTTAATATTATTAAGATCAATAAAAATTATAAATATATTTATTTATTTACTGTTTTTTATATAAAGTATTATAAAATTAAATTTTATCATTTATATTAAATTAAAATATAAAATAATTATAACGTACTATATAAGCGAGTCGGCCTACAGGAGTTATATAGTTATTTAACAACTTTAAATATTAATAACGACACCGAAATCTAATAGAATTCGTTATAAATTTATAACTCCCTTTATTAAGTATTTTTATATTCGAGAAGAATTCGGGAATATTATCGGTTTACTCTTTCCTCTATTACAATTAAATATGTATTTTTAGCCTATAAATTAACCTTAGCTTTTGTCAGATATTCAGACCAATTGTTAGCTCACTGAGCCACGAACCCCTTTTGGGTCGTATCAGCGACTGTTGTTGGACAGTCTCGTATTAGGATTTATATGGGGTCCTGTCCTAGCCTAGTCTTCTTGGCTACAGGGGGCTGTATTCTTACAGCTTTCTAATATCGCTTAAAATGAATTTAATAATAATTCGGGAAAAATACGGTTCTATTTAACAAATATTTGTAAAGCGATATATATAACATTGAAACTTTTTATTAAGTATTAAGCATATTATTTAAAAATTTATATTTTTATAAAAAAAAAAGAAATCTTTACCGAAACCGGTTATATTTAGATGTAATTTAACATACCTTATATTATATACGTTATAAACATAATTATAATATTGCATTAAAGGCTATTAATAATTATTTTAATATATATATTATTTAATAGTTTTAAATATAATAATCCTGAATAATTTATATAGTATTTTTTAAATCCCTGTAAAATAACTTCATGAATTTTTTAGTAATTTTATATTTAAGAATAGTAAATATTAATTTAATTTAATTTAATTTTTTTTTTTTTTTTTTTTTTTTTTTTTTTTTTTTTTT
>QJNZ01000429.1:0-29428 GCA_004155055.1 Monosporascus sp. CRB-8-3
CCCCCCCCCCCCCTTTCCCCATACAGGCCCCATTTCAGTACATAGCATCAACTTGAATACCGCATTATGCCATGTGGTTCCTACAGCGTGTCCACTAGACAGACTAAAAGATATTATGCGGCAGAGATCTGGATTCGCATTTTCAATTTTATTAATTATATATACTTCGATAACGAGGACGATAGCTAGCCCTGGGGTCAGAAACTTAGTCTTGGGAATATGAGAGAACACGGCTATTTGGGTTCTTGGTTAGATAACTAGCATTAAGTAGAACTAGAATAGTGATGATAGCCTATGGTGATAGAAATTGATGACGCTATATTCTTGACAACTTGCCTTGAAACAACACTAGCGCAGCCCCTATTCCCGAATGATCGGTATATCTCCTTGAATCGCGACCTGTGCCAGGATGAGTGGTAGTACAGAGTAAAAGACAGAAGAGGCAGTCTAAAAGGTCGTCCATGATACAGGTAGTAAATAGATAGCCACTAATGCCCGCTCTCTTCTTAACTATTCGCAGACGAACCCCCTATATATATACGAAAAGCCCTCGCCGCTGGGTCACTGGGAACCCCAAGAGGGATACCCACATTATCTCCTGACAACCCGCGACCCACCCCGAAGTTTTCGGCGCCAGAATTGCGAGGCCATGTGACTTGGATGGCAGGCTTGTAGAATGGTGGGGCCTTTCCACTAGGCTATTCGTGGCATTTGGTGAGGAAAATATGGCCAGGAAGCACGCAATTGTGCACTAGATTTATATTCTCAGAGGGAGAAGCAGGGAATCGCGAAGCGTAATGGTACTTAGGTTGTTATAACGCACCAAGCTTTATACCAAGGCATCGTTGACTTGCCCAAGGAGACAAAGCACGGGAATTGCTCTACCGCTCTATTGCACAAGATGGCGATCGTCCAGAAGAGCAGCTCGTTAATTGCAAGCGAATGAAAGTTAGTAGCAGTCCAGCACTTCAACCACCCCGCCGTCCTCGAAGAGATAGCGACGTAACCCTGATACATAAGTTTGTTGTGTGAGCCGTATGCGTGCGTCCTTGCAAGCGAAGATTGTCGGGCTAGGAGAGATCCGACGAGCTTATAAGGCGCATTTCAGGAAACAATGAGACCTTTTCGGATGGACAGGAGATGTGACTGGGCGAGTGAGTCCATTCTAGAAGTTCTTAGCAATGCTTTTTTCAGAGACACAGTTATTGGCTAAATCATCGCCATTCTCTCTTCAACTCGTCAAGCGTCGTGGGCATGCTTTATATAAAGGTATACATCTTCTACTACGAATATCAACTGCATGTCTCGGAGGCACTTTTCGGGAATTCCTTGTATTAGCCATATGGCCAGCAAGGGGATCCCTGTAGTCAGTGGTGAACCCGGAATGTGCCTGCATGAAGGATCGATTAACCCAACCGGACCATATGCTAGCGATAAGCATCTGCCCACGCAGCAGTGTTGTCTTAGCTACATCTGCACTTCGCATTCGATTATTTTCTTTTGAATGGACGGAAATTTTCGATGCATTGTATCTGCTGTGGAACAACTCCCGCGACCCCTGCCCGGTAGTGACGCGGCACGGGAAGATCCTCCGCGCGTCAGCCTAAGCCCGAAATGGGAATCCTAGTCTTTCGCCTGGGCTTTGCTTACTGCGGAGCTTACGAGTTGCGTTCCTCTGCCCCCTGTTGCCCAATTAACGTCTCACGACAGGAGGGCAGGATGCGGTCGTAAGTGGAAGACGAGGAGTTATTGCTCCTGATCGGCGCTCATAGCCCTCGATCGCCATGCGCTTAGGATGCAACTTGATGCAGAGTCCGACCGGGAAGCGAAGCCAAATATGCAGGTCAGAGGCAAGTCAATCTAGGTTGGATCCAAGCGTACGGGTTCTGGCGTCTTTCCTCCTATTTACGCGTAATTGCGCCCCAGAAACCTTGGGACTCTAGTGTCAAGATGAAAACGCTTAGCACGATAACACTGAGCTTGTCTGTTCTCGCTGAGTTGCTACAAGCCGGTCACGCAGCTTCCTACCCAGCCCCCGGAGATGCAGGATATGAACCAGAGTACGTCCTAATCGCAACGGAACAAGACACCAGAATCAGCTGCGAGTCTCGTCGCTCTGTAGTATTCAATGGCACGTCCCCCGCACCACCATTGTATATGAAGGAAGGAAGGACAACGTGGGTCCGAGTCTATAACTATACACCTGACAAAAATGTCACTGCGGTATGGTTGCTTCCGAACATGGAACGAGGAAGTACTAAATCCGTTAACATCAATGACCAAAGCACTGGCATGGGTTGAGCCAGAGAACAGCGCCGTTTTCGGATGGCACGCCTCTCATCTCGCAATGGCCTATTGCCCCTGGAGAGTATTTCGATTACGAAATACATCCAGAGGTGGGCGATGCCGGAACGTACTTTTACCACTCTCACGTAGGGTTCCAAGCAATTACAGCTTACGGACCCCTAATAGTTGAGGAGGCTAGTGCTACGAGGCCCTATCACTATGACGACGACATATCTATAGTCGTTGCAGACTACTATGATAGGCTCGATACAGATGTTGAAGCTGGACTACTCGCCAATCCTTTCCAGTGGCCAGGAGAACCCCAGGCTATCGTGTTAAATGGACGATCGGGTAACGCATCCTTCAGCGAAGCCGCCGACGATAGTTGTAAACCGGCCGTTATCATAGTTGAACCGGACAAGACATATCGGGTTCGGTTCTCGGGTACCACCGCGATATCTTTTGTTTTTCTTGCCGTCGAGGGCCACGGAAATCTCACCATCATCGAAGCCGATGGGGGATACACAAGACCTGCTAACACTGACCACATTCAACTAGCAAGTGGCCAGAGATTTAGCGCTCTGCTGAAAACGAAGACACAAGAAGAGCTGAACAAGGAAGGGAAAAGCTCCTACTGGATCCGTTACGAGAATAGGGACCGGCCCACGAATGTCTCCGGCTATGCATTACTACAATATCAAAGTGCCCCCAACGTAACGAAATCCACAAAAGGGTTGCCTGCCGAGCTACCAGACAGGCCACCAGTCTTGCTCTCCCGGGACCTGGCGGAATATACACAGTGGCTTGAGTATACTCTCGAGCCGTTCAGCCCCAAAGAAGCCTTCCCGACAGCCTCCGAAGTGACGCGGACGGTTTATATCACCGTGAACCAGCACGTAGTCGATGGATTCTATAACGGGTCATGGCAGGGTCAACTGCAGTGGGAGTGAGTCAAACATGCACTTAACATCCAACTCTTAGATATTCTAACTCTTCCAGCGCAAATAACCTCACGTGGGCAGAGCCTGCCTTGGAAGCACAGAACTTCGAACCTTATCTCGTGACTGCATATAGGTCGGGCACGACACCAGACTACGACGCTGCGCTGGCCAATGGAGGCTGGGACCCGGCCACGCGTGCGTGGCCCGCCTTGGTCGGCGAGGTTCTCGACATCGTATGGCTTAGCAACTCCGGCCCCAGCGGAGGCTTCGATTTCCATCCGATGCACGCACACGGAACGCACTACTGGGACCTGGGCTCGGGAAACGGTACTTATGACGCGGTAGAGAACGAGAAGAGGTTCGCAAACTATACTCCAGCGAGGCGAGACACCACGCAACTATACCGGTATATCGTTTCTGGTGAAGCCAATCGCACAAGCGGCTGGCGAGCGTGGCGGATTAGGGTCACGAAGGACAACGTTGGCGCGTGGGGGATGCATTGCCACATCCTCGGACACATGGTGATGGGTGAGACTTCCGCACCTCGAGCGTTTCTTTGATGATGAAACAGATATACTGATACTCCACGGCATATCCAGGCATGCAGACCGTCTGGGTCTTCGGCAACACTACCGATATTCTGACGGAGATCCCACATCCCTACGTTGACGGATATTTAGAGTATGGTGGTAGTGCATATGGCAACGATACATACGACCCGTTGGTCTTTCCGTTCTTCGGTTCATAGGGATCCGGAGTTTTCTTTGCAGATATTTTGGACTGAGATAGGATTAAGTAGACTCGTAATTTTGAGCACCTCTTGATAGACTCGAGGATTTTGCACACCCTTGTCCCATAGCCCAATGTACTGGCTGGTAGATGATCTGATAACTATGCTGGCATATTTGACGCAATCCCCGCGCGTCTCTAGAACCCGGAAGGGCAGATTAAGTAGCTATCTGACTTTGTACTACGGCCACTCAAATTAGTATTCTCGTTCATCACGCCCAAAACTGATTGAAAGAACAGTTTTCTCCCGTCTATCATTGCTTCCAGGCATAGTTTCAATCGATGTCTGTTCTGGACTCCTTAAAGATGACTCCGTGCTTGCCGCCATAGATCCAGGCTTCCCCTGTCGCTTCGGCTGGCGTAATATTCGCCACACCGCTTACCCACCACACAAACCTGGACAATATATCATCATCCATACAAGATGTAGGGGAAGGGACTGACCAAGACTCACCGTTGTATAGGTATGTCATATAAGCCGCCATCGTACTCAGCCGGTATAACACCGAAATAAACCCTCTGGATTTCCCCTATATCCCAGCGCTGACCCCCTATTCGACCCGCAACTCCTGACATGACGGAGGGGTCGGGCGACTTCCACGACTCAACTATCGAGGGACCATCTCGTCCAATGGAGGCAGTGATCGTATAGAGAAGCTCTGTCTTGCTGGTGACGAACCGGGCAGAAATGCAGAGATAATTGACAGCAGATAAGCGGGCCATTGTTGCGAAAAAGCGGGCATTACATTTCACCGAATATTTCTTTTATCGACCCGTTGGGACGTGTGCGGTCGTGGCGGATATCGCCATATATATATGGAAGAGCGTGATGCTCGAATCAATCGTAAGGTGGTTCACTATAACTGACGGTAATCGTTCCATTCCCTACTGGCTCCACCTCAACCCCTCTCGCTGGTCATATATCAACCGTCACATTAAATGGCGCCAGCTATTCCATCACTCTGGTTAGATTTCACTTTCACAGTCTCCCTATTCGCCGGCTTCACCACTCTCCAATATTGGCTCGTCTAATCCACCCGATTGTTGTTTAGAAACATGGTAGTCTCTACCGAAAATGCAGGATATAATTATGGTACCGTAACCAAGACATCTACCATAACCCCTTAAGCCATGGTCTGATCAGCGCAAGTTGCTGATTGCTGTATTGAGAAAGACGATCACTTTAGTATGAGATTCATATGATAGCGTAAATAAAATGACCATGGCAAGCTGTGTTCTAGTTTTCCTGGTAACGAATCCATGCCAACATCCACTCTGGCGCGCCCAATTTCTCTCTCGTTGCTAGGATATATTTGTAGAGGGAAGCAGTAGTTCGGGCCTCATAAATCAGAATTTAGCAGCCAGGTGCATGCCGCCATCGACAGCGATCGTGGCACCGTTAATGTACGACCTATCCGTCACCCGGGTTAGCACACGACACACTTAATCTCCGGCGGTCTCATCGCTAGCAAAGACAGCAGAGAGACACGCAGTGTAAATTTCTTTTCCAATTGAAAATAAAAGAGGCGTACCCGGCTCGACTGGCGAGGAAGATGCAGGCGCCGGCGACGTCGGCGGGCCTGCCGATGCGGCCGAGGGGGTTGGCGTCCTCGATGACGTCGCGGAAGTGGCGCAGCGGCGCGGCCATCATCTTGGTGTCGAAGGGCCCGCAGGCGAGCGTGTTGACGGCGACGCCGCGGGGGCCGAGCCGCTGCGACAGCACGCGGCCGAGGTGGTGCAGCCCCGCCTTGGCCGCCGAGTACGAGTAGTTCTCGACGGAGGACACGCGCAGCGCGTCGATGCTGCCGATGTTGATGACAGCCGCGGGTCTGCTGCCTCCCTCGGCGTTGCTGGATTCGGGCCCGCTAGTCTCGCCGCTGCCAGTGCTCCCGTTGTTGCCGTCGCTCCCGCTCCCGCGCCCCGCGGCGGCGGCCTCGAGCAGCGGCAGCAGCAGCTGCGTGAGCGTGAACACGCGCTGGAGGTTGAGCGTGAGCACGCGGGACCACTGCTCGTCGGGGAACTCGTCGAGGGGCGCGCCCCAGGCGGCGCCGCTGTTGTTGACGAGGACGTCGAGCCGTTTCTCCCGCCGCGCGAGCTCGGCCGCCAGCCGCTCGCACTCCTCCTTGCTGGCGAGGTCCGCGGGGATGGCCACCGCCGACCCCGGGCCGCGCGCGCTGAGTTCCGCCGCCGCCTTCTCGCACGCCGCCGCGTCCCGCGACGCGATGTACACCTTGGCGCCGTTCGCCACGAAGCCGTCGCTGATCATGCGGCCGATGCCGCGGGCGCCTGCGTGTGAGTTAGGGTGAGTGGGGGGAGCGTGTAGGTAGCTAAGTTATGTTGGGAAATAAAAGGATGGAAGGAATGGATGAATGGATGGATGAATGGCTACCGGTATTGTGGTGTGTCATCACGTACCTCCAGTAACCAGCACGACCTTCCCCTGTCCGATGTGTTAGCTTTCGTGGTGTCACGTCATGATGGTGCCGAGCCGCGGCCCTCTGGAGACTGCGAATCCAGTTGCTGGGTACGGCACAGTTACTTACGCGAACGTCGAACAGGCTGTTGATGTCCATCTTTACAGAATCATACAGGATATCCAACAATCGATATGTAAGTATTTACGAGTTAGGTTTTCTGCACATGGCGGCTTCTCTAAGTTACAACGCGGCAGATACCGTAATATCACTGGGGCGGCGGATTGCAGGTGTTTTGGGTGAAAGCCCCGGAGCCGAGGTCCGCCCAGGGCTCGGCGTGGAACGGAAAACAAGGATATATGCTTACCCTCGCCTTCTAATGGCGGAGGATTGGCAATCAATTGACAATCTGAGGTCGCAAGTTATATGGTATGCTATCCGTAACTCTGTTAATTTACCTTTGGCTATCGCATTCCCGTTGCCGCCAAGCCCTGGACTTGTTTCGGCCCTTGTTTGGGCACTGGTGCATTAAAAACCCAAAGCTGCAAAATCTCCATATTCGCCTCGTTAATCCGATCGGTTATTCAGTGCTCTCCCACGTTGAAATCCCAAATGACGCACAGCCACTACGTTTATCGCATCTAATCGTCGTTCAGTTGCCAGAGGCAACCTGTAATATCATTCGGAAGTCTCATTAGGCAAGTAATATGCAATATACACCCATCTAAACGCCAAATACCAAGGGCGTCTATTCACCAAGTAGACGCTTCCCGCTCTCAAGTTTAATATGCCCGCTAGCGCTCCTTTTTCTACTAGGCGTTGCTATTATGTTTTGGGATGCTGTGTGCCCATCGGCAAGGTCAGAAACTTATAAGATCTACAATTCAGTCAGTCAGGAGTGCTCGTAAGTAATCAAACCAGAGGACAATTAAGAACCACGTACCTCGTCCGAAGAGCCCCCGCTTAGCCCAGTCCATGGCCATGAGGACCCTGGTCCTGACGCCCACGCTTTGGGCGAAGTACACGCTGCGCCAGGCGTACACGGCCCAAAGACCGCCCGTGAGGTTCAATCCTTTATGGCTGAGATCGAAGACGGCCGAGTTGCCGATGTACGCCAGGCTGCCCAGGTGGTGGTACTCGAAGGCCTTGTAGCAGGCCCCGTCGACGTCGCCGTCGCGCACGTCGTTGACCCTGAGCCCGGGCGCGCACCGCGCCAGCTTGTTGAACTTGTGCGCAAGGTAGATGCCCTGCTGGTTGGCGCGCTGCGCCGTCGCCGGCAGCGACGTCAGCTTGCTGTCGATCTGCTTCAGCAGCTCCCGGAGCTCCCCGAAGGAAAGCGTCCCGCTCTGGTCCTTGTCGAACTGCGCAAACAGCTTGTCCAGCCGCTTCAGGTGACTCACGGCCTGCGGGAAGCGGCGCTTCACGTCTGCGGCCACGTTGCGCCAGTCGCTGAAGTGGAGCTCGAGCTTCTCTGGGTCCTTGCCATGCTTAAATGCGAGCCCCCTCAGAAAGGAGACGATGTTGTCCGCCACGTTGTTCTGGACGGTGGCGCAATCCCCAATCGCGTAGACATCGCCGAGCGGCGTGCCGTTGACGCGAAGGTGAGTGTCCGTCTCGAGTGCGTGCCGATTGTTCTGCGCGGGTCCTAGTTTCGCGGCAATACGCTTGCACAAGGCGGCCTGAGATACGCCCGTCGACCATAGACAGAAACCTGCCGGGATTTCCTTCGTGACGATAGTTCCGTCGTCCATCTTCTGTGTAAAGGCGATCTTGTCTGGGAATACTTCCTTCACTCTCGAGTTGGTTAGGACTTCGATCTGATCGCGGGCAAACTTCTCCTCCGCATATCTGGACAACGTCTCATCATACGTGTTGAGGATGTGGCTACGGCTTTGGATCAAGTGTACAGAAATCTCGTTGCGCAGGACACGGGGGAACCTCTTGGTCAAATCCTCGTTGAGCAGATCGAAGAGCTCAGCTGCAAACTCGACACCTGTAGGACCGCCACCACTGACGACGAAAGACAATAGCCGTTTGCGTTCCTCGTCTTTAGTTGTGGGGAGGCAGGCCAGCTCCATGTTCTTGATGACTTGGTTGCGGATCATTCGGGCATCATTGATATCCTTTAGGAAGAAGCAGTTTTCGAGGCCCTTGACTCCGTGCGGATTTGTGACTGATCCAACGGCAATGACGAGCTTGTCGTAGGGTACGTAGAATCGCACCTCGTTCCCCCGGGCATCGATCTGTGAGCATTCCACAAGTTTGTGCGAGAATTCGACGTCTTCGGCGCTGGCCCGTAGGTAATGACCCCGAACCCTGGACAGGATTCTTCGCATTGGTTCGACCAGGCTTCGCATCTCGAGGGTACCAACGGTGGCAGAGGGGAGCATAGGAGTAAACAGGAAGTAATTCTTAGGACTGATGACGGTGACGTGGTAATCGTCCGGGTTGAGCTGTTTAAGCAACGCAACGCTGCCCCAGCCACCACCCAAGATGACGAGTCTCGGCTTCTCCTTGTCCTTTCTAGCCTCTTCAGTCTCATCATCATCCAGTAACGCCTCGAGTACGGGGAGATTTTTGGGCCCTCCTCTAGGAGGATCTAGGGAGGCGGCCGAGACCTCACAGTCGCCGAATGTAATGGATTCTTTGTAGGTCGTCGCATCATATATGAAGAAAGCTGCGAATAGGAAACCGAGGAACCCAATGCCAGTACCGAGAACTGCTGCTGAGCGATATGCGAAGTTCAAGAAACCGGAGCGTCGTTGTGGGAGAGGTCTTCCAGAAATCGCGCGGGTGGTTTCACGCGAAGGGGAAAGCCATTGGGTCGTCCTTGAGCGAGCATTGGGAACCTGTAGCTGCTTCGAGCGAAAGAGCTCGACGAATTGCCGACTCTGTATCGTTGTTACCCGCCGTGACAATGGCCAAGGTGAGATAAAGGCAAAGCTAGGAGAGCCTCTGCGGCCAGCCCAAGAGGCGGAGGCGAGAACTGCTCCTCGCAGTGTAGACATTGCCAGGTCTTGCGAGATTCAATGTAATTGAGGGAGATGCTTCATGATGTAAAAAGAGGGAATGTCAACTGAGGGCCACCCGGACCTGGACATGAAGAGGTCATTAAACATCTGACTTAATTGGATTAGTGAGCAGAAAAAGCCCTCAATGAAAATTTCTTCGTTCATGACTACCTGCAGCTGTTTCATTCCACTGCTACGGTAGAAATCCGAGGAGCTGTTCGGACCGATGTCATCGATGCGGGTAGGTAATCGCAAGTCATACGTCATAAAATGCAGTCTATCCGGGACCATTCCAGTTCCACGGGTTCCAGCCAGTCCAGGGTTGGGCTGTTAGTAAGATAAGCCCCGATACAACCTGGTAATCCTGATAACTGCATTTTCATCGCGGTTGGTAAGGATCTAGCTCGACAATAATCACAATTACCTATCTCTAGTCTAACCACGTGAACGAAAATAGGCATTGATGCTGGGGCCTTAATAGGCATGTATGTATATCCACTGTTAGACTAGGAATAGCGGCTTTCCGTACATCTAAGTCATCGGCCCATTGACTCCCCTCCAATCCATTATATGCTGAAGTCCTTGTAAGTCCACTTCTCCGTAAGCTTCGTCTTCGCCTGCTTTCTGAATGGTATCCTTCTGCGAGCCTCCACGCGTCCCCTCACCAACATACTTCGATATCGATCTTTCAGTAGGTTACCCTCGGGCTTGAGCCGCCGCAGTGAATCCTGCAATTCGTCTGGGAGCACCAACTCCAGGTCTTTCTCCGGGAGTTTGAATTTCCCAAGTTGTCTTCGACGAAGCATCTCATCATTGTCTTCGGTGCTGCTGTCGTCGCTCTGCTCGGCGCGTACCAAGGCCCGCTGGGCCTCTCTTTCGGCTACCTCCTTTGCGATATGCTTAATCTGTTCTGCTTGCGCCTTCTTGATACGCATCTTGGCTTCATGCTTGAGCCGGCGCTCCTCCTCCTTGCGCCGCTTGGCCCTGTTTCGTTGAGCCGGAGTCTTCCGTCCTGGCCGTTTCACAGTAGGCTTCAATTCCTCTCCGCCACTCTGGAATCCTTCCCATTCGGAATCTTCCTCCCATTCAGACAGCTCGGCTCGCGCTTCCGCAGCTTCTGCCTCGGCGGCGGATCTAGCGGCAGCCTCCTTCTTGATGCGCTCCGCCTCTTCTTCTGCCAGGCGTCTCTTCTCCGCCTCGACGGCCTTATTAGCCTCCTCGGTGTAACGAGCTTCGTAATCGCTGAATGCCGGGTTGTAGCTGTAGCCGCCTGTCGGCTTCTGCACAGCCGGCAAATGTTTCCCGTTCGCTGATAATGATATGGGCTTATGGGTTATTGTCTTGGGGGGTTTCTTCTTATCGTTTCTCGTATCATGAACGACCTCCTCCCTTTCAGGCTGGGGTTCCGCGGCCCAAGGATCGTATGAAGCATCTACGACTTCGATCGTCGATTCATGGTGACCATCGGCTACTCTGCGTAAGCGATTGAGCTCCCTATGGGTGACGTATTGTGTCCTTAATCGCTTAGCCGGAATGATGCCGTCTGTAGTCTTGTCGCCCGGTCGTTTGCGCAAAGGCACCGCAGGAACGGCGGAGCGGGCGGCAATAATTTCGTCTGCCTTGAGAGGTTTGGAAGTGTGTTTAGGGAAACGTTTCGGAATCGAGGCATCGCCGACAGTATCGAGGGCGAAGAGCTCGTCGGAGGGCCGCTCAGCAACAACACCGCCTTCGATGATCTCCTTGTTCAGCTCTTCAAGACCCTCCTCGACTTCGGTAACATCGACGTTCTTCCTCCAGGCCTTCTTGCCTTTTCTCGACGGTTGGCTGTATGTTGCAGGCGCATTGGGCGTGCCCTTCAGTGGTTGGATAACCGGCATGATGGTCGAATGGCGCTCCCTCCTGTGCTGAATGCTTGCTTGAAGTTGGCTGATACGGAAGTTAATCAGAGGCTGATGTGGGGAAGGGTCTGTACCAGAAATTTTTTTACTTACACCTGAACATCTGATAAGGAAGTTGATAAGTATAAATTTCTTATCTTATCAGCTATCTTCCTGTGAAGGCCCCCCACACTAGTTTTTAAATGGGGGGCTTATAGTATGGATGGTGGATGGTAGGATACAGCAGAGTCGTATCGGGCACGAAAGAGAAGCGGGAGTCGGCATTCTTTGGTAACCGGTACGTCTTAACACCTACAAAAGTTATTACCGGATATTGAAAGCGAACGACTCAACAAATCACCGCCTAAAAATCACTTCCAGCTGGTGCCCGGCCACCCACTCCAAGCGTGCATGTATGTACTGTGGCATGCTGCCAGCTCGGTCCTAGAGGCTGTCTAACGTTAGGTATGTCGGTAAGGTTACCATGGCATATCGAATAGAGATGATTTGGAACGGCCGCATCACACCTGCTCGACATGGCCTGCGTGGCTCCGCCTAAGACCACTAACGTTAGCTCTTAATAATTCTCAACGTTAATACCCATAATATATACTTGGTAGATGCATACTATCGGGGCTTTTGACCTGATGTCGTCTTCTTTCGTTACACCATTCAACCAGAGCAGTCTTATTATAAAGTAAGGTCTACATAAGGAGACTCGTTGACACCGTATATCTCGGCCTCTAAATTTTCTACTTAATCCATAATAATCCAGAAGACTGCTCCTCCCAACAATACCGTCTGTCTCCGACGATTATCGGCATCCTCTATTGTGTCGCCTTCCAAGCGGGAGAAGAGAAATCCACTTCCGGTCCCATTGTTTCTATCTGCATACCCAAGTACCCTCCCCGGATTTTACGTTATCGACTACCTAAGGAGTTAGTCAGGCTGCCCCTTTCAGGAGCTTCCAACTTTCTTTACCACTCTACCTACTCTAATCGAGCCGATATCCTTAACGGAACCTCCTCGTTGTCGCTAACCACGAAACCCGCAATAACGAGATAACTCAGAAGCAGAGAACCGACCGCAAAGATGGCTCAGGCTGGCGCTGGCGGGTCGTACAACAACCCATTAAAGAAGTTCAAGTAGTTGCCCCCCCCGGTGTTTCTCCCTTTTCCGCTGCTGCGTCGGTTCTGACAGTTTGGGCAGGTTGGTGTTTCTGGGCGAACAAAGCGGTACGCGACCTATCACAACGGCGAGTCATGGGATTCAAGAGACAGAGGAGTGGAACATGCAATAGTAGCTAATCGAGACCGACCATCGCAGTGGGCAAAACATCTCTTATAACGCGTTTCATGTACGACTCCTTCGACAACATGTACCAAGCGACAATCGGCATCGATTTCCTCTCCAAGGCAAGTTGCGGATCAACTACCATGCGGAACCCCTCGGGTGGCTAACGGCGGTGACCAGACCATGTACCTAGAAGACAGGACAGTGCGACTACAGCTGTGGGATACGGCGGGACAGGAAAGATTCCGGAGTCTGATTCCTAGTTACATCCGAGATTCGAGCGTCGCCGTGGTCGTATACGACATTTCTAGTATGCTCCCATACATTTCCCACCAAAGGACACAACCCGTCAAGAGACGACGCAAAGCAGCTGACCCGGGCGAATATAGATGCTAAGTCTTTCCAAAACACCAAGAAGTGGATAGACGACGTGCGCGCCGAACGCGGAAACGACGTCATCATCGTGCTCGTGGGCAACAAGACGGATCTAAACGACAAGCGGGAGGTCACGACGCAGCAAGGCGAGGACGAAGCGAAGAAGAACAACCTGATGTTCGTCGAGACGAGCGCGAAGCTCGGGCACAATGTCAAGACGCTCTTCAGGAGGATAGCACAAGCTTTGCCCGGCATGGAAGGATCGGATGCGGTGAACCAGGCGTCATCGCAAAGTACGTTACCTCGCACCCCAGTTGCTAGGAGATCCTGCCGGAACAATCATACTAACTCGTCATACCCTAGTGATCGACGTCAAGACCACCACCCAGCCGTCTCAACAGGAAGGGTGTGCCTGCTAAGAACCCCCCGCTCAACCGATTCTGAACCCACGACGTTACCTCGTCCGTACGTAGCGATGCATAAAACGATTCAGACCCGACTGCCGGCAGGATATTCTGAGCATGGGACGTGTTTGACTGGCGGGCTAGCGTTTGGCGATGTTGTATAATACGAAAATAAGCACCATGACACCCGAGTTCACAACGAAGAAAGATGAAGAGAAGCGAAAATTTGACAGATTATGACCTCTTAGTATTTGTAATACTCTTTACTTTTTCCATCTTGAACTGCAGGCACGGACGGTTTCCCGCAGGCCGCTATCTACCGCTCCATGTGCGGATCCTTTCACCCGAGTCAAAATACCCTGCACTTATGGGCTGGAGGAGTACCTGAGGAGCTCCTCGTAGGGAACTGCGGGACTGGATAGGGGCGAATTTACTTGGGGCATTCCCCTTTAAGCGCATTTCGGGGCGCTTCGTGTATGCCTTGCGTATATGGTCGGTTTATTCCGATGTGCCGCTTCCCTCCACCGAATTCCGTTCTGTGATTATAAGATCCCAACGACCCCGACACGATCATAGTTTACGAACTCAGCTAAATTCCCCGTGGGATCCGCTGCCCACCTCCATTGCACAATCTCTGGGACGCCTCCATCCCCGTCTACGACGCAGTAGATCCTTCGGTCTGAGTTGGCGGCCAGCGTCGCTCGCGCTACGCAATCGGAAAGGGCCGTTACGTCCTCACCCGCCGTCCAGCTACCGTCCTTATAGTACGTCAGGTGCACGCCCGTGTCGGAGTCGCGATCGACTGTTAGGACCTGGAACCCTAGCGGAAAGGGGATATCTGTGTCGTTATAGCCCGTCGCGAACGCGACGATCGATGCTTGCGTACCCAGGTTCCCCCTGGGCAGCGATACGGCAGAGTAACCCTCGTCTCCGTCGAAGATGATATGCGTCAAAACGCCTGACTGGGACTGGTAGAAGATGTCTATGCTCGGTGTCCCGTTGATGGAGGGCACATTGGTTACTGCCAATGAGCTATTAGCGACGGGTCTGTTGACGTTCTGCGTGAACGTTATGTCGCCCCAGCCGTCCTCCGATTCGGTCGTCCGCCAGGCTCCGTGGATCGCGCCTTCTGAGCCCTGCCAGAAGAAGTACGTCCACGGAGTGCAGTAGTAACATTGCAAGCCGTACGAGGCTAGAGCTGACCCCGCCGCAGCGGTGTAACGGTTCTGTACGCTGTACGGATCCTCCCATCGAGCCGGCTCAACGGGTCTGTCTGTAGTAAGGTTCCCCCTATACAAAACCGTCCTCAGTGCGCTATTTGGTGCTTGCCAGTACAGATGTACATCGCGTGCCTGGAGAAGTAATAATGTCAGTAAAGTAGTCGCTGGATAGCCTGACTGCAAAAGTGCGCGTTACTAACACTAGCGCTATGCCAGTAGACATCCAGGCCCAAGCCTGTTCCCGCCTGGACGTCATCTAGGCTAACATCCGTCGTACCGTCTATGATGGGAGAGACGATCCATTCTTTGTGAGATGAGTTCCATGCAGACAGATAGAGGGCACGGTTGGCTCGTTGGTACACGACGAGGTAATTGTCATTTCCTTGCTCGTCTGTGAAATTCGCCGAGGCGAGTCTCGTATTATTATAGAGAGTGGTGTTACTGGTGGTGGGTTCTGTCGAACCCTCGGACTCATCACTCGGGGCAGACCCAGATTTAGGCGCGAGGACGCCCGCAACAACGCCCACGACAACTGCGATGACGATCAAGACACCCGTACCGAGTACGATCCGGAATGTCTTCTTTCGCAGCCCGCATACCCTCGGTTCTGTCACAACAGGGGCGGCCTGGGTGGTGTACGAATCGTCGGGGTTCGCTACCTTGTATGTGTCACCGTGCGCAGTTTCGGGGTAGTAATTCGCATTTACGTTGACCGGCTCCGGTAGCCGCTGGTCGTCGACCTCCAGGGTGCTGTAGTCGTACCCGCCCTGCGGGCGATGGGCCATGGTCGCGTCAAGACGGGGCTTATCTGTTCGGCACCGATCTAACTAGTTGGATCGTGGATATCAATCCAAGACATCTGGAACCGGCAACAGAAGGAGTGAAATGCTCACAGTCGCAAGAAAACGTCGATTGAAGGGCCGAAGAACATATGGCTGGGACGGGACTAAGAATTGCCGTACCCCATGGCCCCCCACAATAGGCAATTATTCTGCTGTGCACGACACAGGCTTACGCTCGCCCCCTTCCTCATCTTAGCATCCTTGATCCAGGAGCCCCCCTGAGATCGGAATATAACTAGGTGAGCTACTTCGCGCCTTGTTAATGCCAAGTCATTGGAAGATAAATATAGTCCACTGGGCCCTCAAGACACGAGATCCTGGGAACATATCAGCCCCCAAGTGCGGAAAGCCGAAAAGCGGGCAATAGAGACTCATCGAAAAGGGTATCGGGATTGTGGCCATGCAAACATCTCCACATACTTAGCACACTAACGTCCTTTTGTAGAGCGGACACGCGGAGTCAGATTTCATTCGTAAATCCTTCGGGAGCCGTAAAAGTACGTAGGCCGATGCAGATTAAGGGACCCAAGATATCTGTCCAGATTCCGGTTTAGGGTTGCATTCCGCGCCGGCTTCAATATGCACAAATGGCATGGTCACCATATAGCCCCAGGGCAGATAGTGAATGAAGGGTTGTTCTTTTTTTATTTTAGAAATAAAGCCAGGTGAGCAAGTCGAATACTCATGAGGCCGACATACATACCTAGGTACTTAAGTAACCAGAGATACAGATTGACATAGCCGCGCGTTACTTCTCAGCTCCTGTGCCTGAGACCCTGAGCGAGCTAGTATGTCCAGCGTTTCATGGCTGCATTCCTCCCCATTACGACATTTTGGTTCGATTGGGGGTTGACGATTGAAAGTTGTTGGATGAGTGGGCTGATGGACTGCTGACGGGGGGACTAAGCCGCGGTGGGTAATGATCTGGAGTCAGGTACCAACGGTGATTGGGCGTTGCTGGGCAACGTGTATCTGCAGCTGTATGCAAACAATGATGCGCTGTCTGTTCCATTTCCTTGGATGCGAACTATACATTAGTTTGCCCAAGCGGCCCCCGCTACGATGATATACTCAATCCCGCTTTATTGACGCTTAATGCCCACTCCCTGGTGTGTCCTCGCACTGACCTAGAGCTTGCACAAGGTGAACGTAAACAACATCTGTCACACCTTATCGTTTTTAACCGATCTGAAGAACGGAACTATCGAGGCATTCTTGTCGTCGCTGTCGCATTCCAGCTTGAGCTTAGAGCTCGAACACTGGCCTAACGAGGTGTCTCAGAGAAGGACTCGCTCGGCATTCTGGCCGATAAAACGGAGTCGTCATGGATAGACCAGACTCACCCTCGCGGCCACCTGAATATTCTCTCCCGCCCTACGACGATGATCATGATCACCATATTCCGAGTTACTCGGGAAGCAACCTATCTGGAGTAAGGTTGTTGACATCCATGGAAGAGCCGCTCCCGGAGACTCAACCCTACGATAGTCGACCGTATGAGACTCGACCGTATGTGACCCCAGACACGAGCTTAACGCTACTCTCCCCAAGTCTCATTCCAGCACCCCTTTCTTTGAACAAGGAGTCGAATGACAAAATCTCCACACCCGAGCACCTTGAGTCGCTTAGGAAGCAAAAGGAAGCGCATACTCCCGCTGCTCCTGGTGTAAAGGCATCTTCGCCTAAGACGGGATCGCCCAAGCGCAAACCGCTGGTTCAACGGGCCGCTACTGTAAAGTTACAGAAGAAGAAAAAGCCGGGACAGGTCCGTCAGGCTGAGATCAAACTCAGCTTGCCCACCATACCGGAGGGGCCGTCTTCGAGAAGAAGTTCTCTTCTCCGAAAAACAGCTGAGACTTCCCGTGATCAAGTGACACCCAGCAAACCCAGCAGCAGTAACGACGTAAGCTCACCAGAAACAACTGATAGTATTCGACCCACGCCTCGACGTTCGTATCAGCCATCGATTAGATCGTCACATTCAGGGATTTCGCGCAGTTCCTCTTTCCTAGATCCTCCGCATATCCCACCTCCGGATTCCCCATTTGACCCCTACAGGACACGAGACGCGCCATCTCCCACTCGTCCCTGGACGCCCTCGGCCATGTCTACGGCGTCTGACTTCTCTCGCCCTCCGCCTTCCGGCGTGCACTACGAACGAGCAGACCTCAATGGCAGCCCCCGACCGGGCACGCCCTCTTCGCGATATGGTGGCAGCCCCCGCAGACCACTGCCGCCCGCCCCGCTGTTCCACCCCTCGGGACGTGACTCAATGTACACAGTAGATGATGCTACCGTCAGCATCCCTTATGAGGGGAGCGAGGACCCTTTCGGACCGGAGTCGGATGTGAGCGACTCGCGGCCGTATCATGACTCGTATGCGGCGCACTCTCAGGTTACCCTTAGTGAGGAACCGGAAACGCCGTTTGACGAAGACGAGAAAGTCGAGCACTACGGCGCCGCGCCGGAGGGAAAACAGGAGAGGCGCGGTGTCCGCGCCCCGCTAACGTCGAAGAAGGAAGTGCAGCTGATCAACGGCGAGCTGGTCCTCGAGTGCAAGATCCCTACGATTCTTTACAGTTT
Source organism: Monosporascus sp. CRB-8-3 (assembly GCA_004155055.1). NCBI lineage: Eukaryota > Fungi > Ascomycota > Sordariomycetes > Xylariales > Monosporascus > Monosporascus sp. CRB-8-3. The sequence continues at coordinate 18,036 of QJNZ01000429.1, forward strand.
CCTGCCCCGCCGAGACGAGATCGAGTTCACTCACATGCGATATACAGCCGTGACATGCGATCCGGACGACTTCGTGGAGAGGGGGTACAAGTTGCGACAGAACATCGGCAAGACGGCCCGGGAGACGGAGTTGTTCATCTGCGTCACCATGTACAATGAGGATGAGATTGGATTTACTAGAACCATGCACGCCATCATGAAGAACGTCAGCCACTTCTGTGGGCGAAATAAGTCACGTACCTGGGGCGAGAACGGCTGGCAGAAGATCGTCGTCTGCATCGTATCTGACGGAAGAGAGAAGATCCACCCGCGGACCCTCGACGCGCTGGCCGCCATGGGCGTCTACCAGCACGGCATCGCGAAGAACTACGTCAACCAGAAGGCGGTGCAGGCGCACGTGTACGAGTACACGACGCAGGTCTCTCTCGACTCGGACCTGAAGTTCAAGGGCGCCGAGAAGGGCATCGTGCCGTGCCAGATGATCTTCTGCCTGAAGGAGAAGAACCAGAGGAAGCTCAACTCGCATCGCTGGTTCTTCAACGCCTTCGGCCAGGCGCTCAACCCCAACGTGTGCATCCTGCTGGACGTCGGTACGAAGCCGGGGAGCAACTCCCTGTACCACCTTTGGAAGGCTTTCGATACCGACTCGAACGTGGCCGGCGCCTGCGGTGAGATCAAGGCCATGAAGGGCAAGTTCTTGAGCAATCTCCTGAACCCGTTGGTCGCCTCGCAGAACTTCGAGTACAAGATGTCGAATATCCTGGACAAGCCACTAGAGTCCGTGTTCGGCTACATAACGGTTCTGCCGGGCGCTCTAAGTGCGTACCGTTTCCACGCCCTCCAGAACGACGAGACGGGCCACGGGCCCCTCAGCCAGTATTTCAAGGGGGAGACGCTGCATGGTCAACACGCCGATGTCTTTACCGCAAACATGTATCTCGCCGAGGACCGTATCTTATGTTGGGAGCTAGTCGCCAAGAGAAGCGAGCGGTGGGTGTTGAAGTACGTGAAGAGCTGTACTGGTGAAACTGATGTCCCTGGTAAGTTGCATCCACTATGCTACAACCTCGAACTGTAGACTAACCGTGAAAACATAGATGCTGTTCCCGAGTTCATCTCGCAACGACGCAGATGGCTCAACGGTGCCTTCTTTGCAGCTGTCTACTCGCTCGTGCATTTCAAACAGATATGGGAAACGGACCACACGCTCGTGCGAAAAACCTTGCTGCACATCGAGTTTGTATATCAGTTCATCCAGCTCCTCTTCACCTGGTTCTCTCTCGCCAACTTCTACCTCGCTTTCTATTTCATCGCCGGTGGTCTCGCGGATCCGAGAATCGACCCGTTCGGACACGGGATCGGCAAGGTCTTCTTCAACATACTACGTTACTGCTTGGTCCTGCTCATCAGCATGCAATTCATCATATCGCTTGGCAACCGGCCGCAGGGCGCCAAGAAGATTTATTTCGGCAGTATGGTCGTATACTGCGTCATCATGGTCTACACGATGTTCGCGACCGTTTACATAGTGGTACGGCAGATCGTCCAGAAGGAGGAGGCGCTCGCGTTGGGCAACAACGTGTTCACGAACCTCATCGTTTCGGCGTGTTCGACCATCGGCCTGTATTTCCTCATGTCCTTCATCTACCTGGATCCCTGGCACATGTTTACATGCCTGGTGCAGTACTTCATGCTGCTGCCCAGCTACATCTGCATGCTGCAGGTGTACGCCTTCTGCAACACGCACGACGTGACGTGGGGTACCAAGGGCGACAACATCGTGAAGACGGACCTCGGCGGCGCCGTAGGCAAGGGGTCGACGGTCGAGCTCGAGATGCCATCGGAGCAGCTCGACATCGACTCCGGGTACGACGAGGCGCTGCGCAACCTGCGCGACCGCATCGAGGTGCCGCCCACCCCCGTCTCGGAGAGCCAGCTGCAGGAGGACTACTACAAGAGCGTGCGGACGTACGTCGTCGTAACCTGGATGATCTCCAACGCCATCCTCGCCATGTCCATGAGCGAGGTGTACAGCGGCGAATCCATCGGCAACAACTTCTACCTGCGCTTCATCCTGTGGTCCGTCGCGTCGCTCGCCATCTTCCGCGCCCTCGGCAGCATGGCCTTCCTGCTGACCCACTTCATCAACATGGCCGTCGAGGGCCGCGTCCGCATGAGCCTCAAGGTCCCGGAGTGGATGGGCGGCTGGGGCAGCAAGATAAGCGAGAAATTCAGCGATACGGTGAGCAGTGTAGGGAGTAAAATCAGCCGGTAAGGTCTTGGGGCGGAATGAGGGAATGAATGGATACCAACGATGTATGGAATTTGGCGTTGGGAGTTATGTTACGATCTTCCTTTCCGGGTTTATTCAAGGTGCCAGTCCAAGTGCGAGGGAAAAGGCCCGTTGTTGATATGTCGGGTAATAGGTAACGACTCATGTGCGGATAATGCTGGAAGGGACGAGGCGGTTCCCCTATGTGTAGGGTTACCCATGGAAATGATACCTGTTGATGAAGACTTGTTTTCTAGGTTATTCAAACTGTATATATAGCGAGGAACCCCGATTCTACTTCAAGTTTCTTTTTACATAGATACATTAGATGCAGTCTGCTTTCAAACTAGCAGGACCCCTCCGTCGGGTTGCTTTGCCTACACTTGGTCTCCTACCAATTTTTTAACCCACGCCCTTTACTGTATGATGGTGAAGCTTATCACGATTGATAATATCTAATTAGTCGTTATTGCTTATTTCATGCCGCCTCTAGGCCATTTTGTATGTTTTGATATGTGCTTGCGACTCTCCCATCCAATCCCCTCTTCTCCCTTCCCCCAAGTTACCCTTTTCATTTTCAGTCTCCAAAATAGGTGTACTTCCATCATCCCTGGCTCTTTTGCTATATTTGGTGTGGTATACTTAGCCATCTCTTTCTTTCCAGTTGCCATCTGCACTGGTTAATTTGAGTGAAGTATGTTCCGATCCCCTACGCTTATGTCTCCCAGGGTCGCAGCGGCGGATATCCGGGCTCAGACATACGCAATTCGAAGTCATGCCAGTGAGTCTGGACACCCACGTAAGAGCTCCGCCGCTGACAGTCGGAGTTACGGATAATGGAGCAGATAGTAGTTTATATACTCCTTAGCGAACTTCTCGAGGCGTGAGATGAAGAGGTTAGACAGAGGAAACATTCATGAAGTTGAAGCTATAGCAGAGCTAAGAGAGATTCCGGTTAATGTAACCTGGGCAAACCTTCTTCCTCTCCTGTGCCTCCCTTTCTGGATGATCTCAAGCATCGGAATATCTCGGACACCATTTATTCCAACGTTCTGCGCTCAGTGCAACTGGAGTGGCATGGTACCTCCCTGAGCTATCCGCGAAGAGACTTTGTTGACCACAATCGCTGCAAGCCCTGTGGAAAAGTCCCGAGACTTGAATAAAACGGACATTGTCTTTGCTCTCCACTTCTTTCAGTAACGAGCTGCACAATGCCACGAGCCTTCATTAATCCTTTACTGAGCATTGTGATTGCAAGTATTCGGATTGTCTAACATATGGTGATGTCTTTATGTATAAGGTGGTTTCAGGTCTCAGGCCCAAAGAGTATCACTCATTCAACTTGAATACCCTCATTTATCCTATACACGTCATCACTGCTGGAGACGGCTCCAAATGAGCTAAGTTACAGTCGCAGCTGCCGACGACACCAGGTCGAGTAATAACCGAATGAGCTAGGTAAAGACGATAAGTTACAAGAGGGACTCCGGAGATGGGTTGAAGATGCTTGCGAAGGTTTGGGTCTGGACTTGACTGCTTTATTATCATCGTGGTCCTCTCCGTTCTCAGTCCCGGCGCTTCCACTCTTTCTCGTTTAAGGGGAGATCGATTTTCCTGTTAGGTGTTTCTGGGATACTTAATATACGCTCGATCTATCGAAGACTGGCACTTGTGCTCTCCGGAGATACACACGACCGGTTGAGAAGGCTGTTGAAAAGGTTATCCAATCCTGTAACCATGAGCTGCGGCATGACAACCGCAGTTAACTTTGCAATAACCAGCTACCGACTCGCGAATGCTCGAGAATTGCGAAAGGTCACGTTACCCCAGTCACTGTGTAGATACACTAAATTACATGTCGTGCTTCGACGTCTTCTATCATCTATTAGCGGCCTCTTTGCTCCCACCCTCCATTTCGTCGTATGGATCACCGTGGTGGTGCTTATGCTCATCTTCCTCTCCCATCTTGTCATATGGATCACCGTCATTTTGGTGTTTGTGCATATTCGCGATATGGATCTCATCCGAATGCAATGCCACGCCGGCCTCAGCAGCTACGCTGTCCGGTGGGGTGTCCTGTTTCGTGAGCATGGTCATGCAGTGCTCGATGTGCATCAGCGTGTCGTATCTCTTCTCGATCACCAGCTCCCCCTTGCCGTCCGACCCGGCGAAACCCCTCGCCCGCCGTCCTGACTCCCACATTTTCCGCCAGTACTAGACGCAGTGCGTGACGTGCCACTCGTGCGTCGTGAAGAAGTGCTCCGGCCCGCCGCGCCGCGCCGACTCTGGCAGCATGCTCACCTCCTCGAGCGTCAGCGGCTGTGTCTTGTTCTTGTCCGCCCAGTAGCCCCAGGTGTTACCCCATCGGTCCGGCTTGTTCGGCCCCGCGGCCTCGAACTCCGCCGTAATGGCCGCGGACCGGCAGTACGGTGGCAGCCACGCTGCTGCGAGGGAGTCGTACACGCATCCCCTGGCGCGCGCCTCCTCTACCGTCTCCCCGCAGTTGCAGGATGGTATGCGTGCCGGTACGAGCGTCCCCGCGAGAGTCACGAGTCCGTACGCCGCAAGTAGTATGACAACTGTGTTGAAGGTCCACGAGAGACCACGTCTAGCGTTGGACGGTCTGTTTCTCGCCATCTCGCCGCTGCTTTTCCCTTCGTCGGGAATGCTGGTGTATGCTATGCTGGAGCCGTTGCTTCCTGGCATTTGAAACCTAGATGAATCGTTAGAATGGTTTGCCGTCTCTGCGTAAATCTGGGTGAAGCATACCTCCACATGTTGCTTCTTGGCAACAGCTGATTCTCCCTTCAACTTGGGTAGTTGGCTTCTCGTCGCTGAAGAATCAATCGCGAAATCGAATCTTTGGAGTCGTGTCACCACAATGTCTAGTAAAAGTACGGATGGGCAAGACAGCACTACACTCTGTTCCAAATCAAGCGGACCATTAGCCATAACCCACCACCATAGGTGACCAGTTCACCGCCGCCGTTACTGACGGGCTTTCCGACTCCAGAGCGAACACTTACCACCTCCAAGACGCAAGTCAGGCTAATGAATATCGCGCTGACAGATGCATCTGGTGTGGGCTCTCTATGCACATCTGACTGAGATGCTATCTCGACCTTCTCTATTCGTACCAGCCTGATCCTTCGCACAGGATCTTGTTTCGGCAAGAATGGTCCTTCCCCGAGAGGGGTAACGCGATCTTCATGCCGAATTCAAGTATGCGACTGTGTATGCTCGGAACTAGCCATGCCTTGAGGCTATCTCAACCTTCGTAAGAAGGAGTCACAGAAAGACCTGTCCAACGGTGTCCCAAGAAGCCGCCTTACCGTAGTCTCGGCAGGGGTAACTGGAAGGACAGGTCTAAAGGTAGACTGGGATAAGGGTTCCGAGCACGCGACTCTGACCCAACCAACAAACCGAGCATCCGCGGAAGAACGTGTGGGTATTCGGACATTCTGAGCGTCCTGGTCCATCGCTATCCGGGGGGAAAGCTAGAGGGACTTTTCCTTTCATCTCGCACCGCCCAATCATCGTTTAGGAAAACGCTGCGCATGATCCTGGGGTCATTGCGGAAAGACATTTCGGTGGGAGTTCAAGCAACCAGGTCATTGATGTCGGGGAAGAAGCCCCCATTTTACAAGCACATTCTTGTTCACATGCTAATGGCAGAGAATATGAGGCACTTCCCGCAGACTGCTATTACTATTGAGAGCGCAGTAAGGCAAGCTCTCTGTCCGTAACAGTGATCCGCGGTGGCTTGATCTCAAACTCCTGAAATAGCCTCGTCGTGCGGGAAAGAGCCCACGTATGCTGAGGCTCGGCCTCACCGCTTATGAATACGGCAGCAACATGGAAGGTCCTTGTAGGCGTTGTGGCGCAGATGTTGAACAAGGGCATATTGTAGCGATTCGTCTTGTATGTGCTGTCAAACATGCCCGTAGCAGATTCTATATCCGTAAGACTTGGCATCGGATGAATCTATCGATTCGATTCCTGTTCGTAAGATGTCCAACCTTAGTTGTACTAGGTCGAGTTCGATGCCGGCCATCACCTCCGCCCGAATAGGCAATTGTACTCAGTTAGTGTCGTCATCTTCATTAGAAGCCATTTTAGTGATAGAAATACTCCTTGATGCTGACCATAGTGTGTTCCGCCGCCGTGTACAGGTTACCGCCTAGAAACCCCCTGCGCTGTACGGACCGGGATGCATATCCGCACCCTGTTACAATGAGACGATGTAGGGAGCCCAGCATGGTCTTCCCCCGGCTGGGAAATGTAGACACGCCCTCGCTCCTCCTTGGACCCGTGCTAGGAATACGAAGAGGACAGAGTAGAGAGCGGTAGAGGGAGGGGCCTTGAAGGAAGGCACCATTTATTAGATATTATGCTGTTACGGCTGCGCCGTGGCTGCCGGGCCCAAGCCCACAGTTGACTCAGGTGGAGAAGGGAGCACTGCTTCGTCATCCACAGTAGGAAGGGTTTTGGGACGCCGAGATCAAGGTATTGAAGACTCTTATTGCTTGTGACAGGCTATTCAGGTACCATTTTCTGAAAGGGAAGAAGAGTATGGTCTTGTAGTTATCAAGATTTTCGTCATAGCATCTTGACGACGGCCTGATGCCCGTTACCGGCGGCTCACCACAGCGGCGTCTGACCATACTTATCCTTGGCCTCGACGTTGGCGCCCTTGTCGACCAGCAGCTTGACGACGTCCGCATGCCCGTTCTCGGCGGCCCACGATAACAGCGTCCAACCATCCTTATTCTTCGAGTCGATATCGGCGCCCTTATCAACCAGCAACTTAACAACGGTCTCATGCCCGTTCTTCGCAGCCCACCACAGCGGCGTCCGACCATACTTATCCTTGGTCTCAACGTCGGCGCCCTTGTCGACCAGCAGCTTGACCACGGCCTCATGCCCGTTCTCGGCAGCCCGCGAGAGAGGCGTCCGGCCTTCGCTGTCTACCACCTCCATAGTAGCACCATTTTCGAGCAGTCGTTGGACGATGGGTTCGTGGCCCTTCTCGGCAGCGGACAAGAGTAGTTCTCGACGAATCTCGTCCACCGAACCGGCCTGGGCCCCTTTCACTAGTTCGTGAACGATATCCTGCTGCCCAGTGCAGAGAGCGTACGATACTGGCGTTCCTCCAATTCTATCCTTTAAGTCGGCGCGGGCTCCTTTCTTGACCAGCCGCCGGACGATGGCCAGATGACCATTCCAAGCGGCGTATGATAGCGGTGTTCGACCGCCCCTATCTCTTGCATCAACTTCCGCGCCTTTCCGAAACGGCAGTTTAATGGTTTTTATTAGGCGAATCTTTGGTCCCTTGATCAACAGCTTTACGACGCCATCAAATCCATTCTCTGAAGCCCAAGAAAGCGCCGAACGCTGATAGGTGCCATCTCTGGAATCTACGTCAACATCGTCTAACCCAAGCTGATGCTTTACAAATTGCTCAAGTCCGAAATATGAAGCGATCATGAGGGTCGTGAAATCCCGAGGAAAGGCCGTATGCGTGCTCGCCCAGTAGATCCTGAACCAAGTCAGACAGCGTCTTGACCTCGCGTCACAGATTCGCTGCAGTGGTTCTATGAATGCATCTTCTTCGATATCTGACGCTCGGAGGTGGGCAGCCCAGTTTGTGGCAGAGTAGTCAAGGAAGGTATGATTCTCAACGTATTTGGATAGCGGCCTGCTTTCGTTGAGAGGATGGGTCTCAAATTCTGCGAGGAGCAGGTGCCAGATGCAGATCTCGGCAAGAATACGATGAGATTCTCGCGGCCGAAGTGAGTGTTTCCATTTGAGGTCTCTGTGGACACCTTCGGAAGAATGTACCGTATCATTCTGAACTAAGAATTCCTTCGCGGTTTGGTGAAGGAGATAGATCTTCAAGTCTGTGATATTCACGAAAAGGCCGCAGAGGTCTCTGATATACTTGCCGATGCGTTCGTCTGGTTTGCGATCCAGGCCTTCATAGGACTTATGATTTTGTCGAAGAGTCAACGCGAGGTCCATTTCTGCCAGAGTTAAGGGCCGTGCTGCCGCGACGATAATATGCAGCAGTTTCTTGGCTTCTTCCGGATTCTTACTCTTAGCCAGAATCTTCTCGTATGCCTCATCGACGGTTCGAGGAAGTGACGAAGTAATGTTGCGTATCTCGGCCTTATTGATCCCGTTGTTAATCTCGGCTTCGATCCACTCTAAGGTGAGATAAACCCATAGATATGTCTGATTAGGAATACGCCGGAGTTCTTGCAAGAGCAGCTGTTCCTCGTTTGCTTCCAGGTGCACGTTTACTCGGATGCGCGAAACCTTATCTTTTATATAGATATCGATCTCTCGAGCAATCTTCGATATCTCCGCATCGCCTTCCCCCTTCAGGTGGATAATAGGCAACCCCGGAATATTGAGAGGCTGGAAGCCCCGTCTGATTTTGTCATAGGGCCGACTTGTTACGAGAAACTTCAAGTTCACGTACTTCTTCGTGCTATTTTCCGGGTCATATAATCCGCATAGGGCAATCGCAAGGTCTTGCCGTTCCCGGTCTTCGCATTCATCGAATGCGTCAAGAACACAGACTATCTCGCCAGCATTTTTGTCCTGTGAAGCCATGACCAGGACGTCCCAAAGCTCCCAGAGTTCATAATACGAATTGGCAGGAGGTGCTTTATATGCTTTGAGCCGCCGGATAATCTTGTCAGAGAAAAGGTCCTCTCTTTGTATGAAGAGTTGATGTAGGATACAGCTAAGAGCGCTTCTCGCGCTCCTCTGATCCTCGAAGTCGTCCTTGAAGAAGAAATAGCAGGTCGTTCTGGATTCCGTAGTTCTGAGCTCATCCACCAGATATTTTGCTAATACGGACTTTCCACAGCCAGGATTTGCGGATACCCAGAGCATACGTGACAATTTGCTTTCTCGCCATTGCTGAAATTGGCCGTGACCTACGAACCACTCACATGTCCCTGGGACGCGATCTGGATTCCTGTTCTTTCTATCCAGATACGGTGAGGTATGTAAGGTCTGGAGAATATCTCTCCGAATCTTATCGTCTTCATTAGATTGAACTTTAAAACAGGAAAAGTCAGTTTATTGGTAATAAATCTGGCTATCAATCTCGTTATTCCGTACCGAAGTTCATCGTCTGCGCATTATACAGTTTGCCACTGCCAGAGACGATCTTATGATCTTGGCCAGTAATGTTAGACTGATAGCCCGTTCCCCCAGAGGCGATATGTTGGGAGTTTGTCCCGGGACTCTCGAAATCCGAGTCTGGCACGGATGACTCCACGTTCGACAACTGATTAATCGCCTCCTTCAGCTGAGCCATCTGGCTCTGGGTTGCCGTCCTGAACAACTGATTGGTGGCCAATGCATCCAAGTCTCTCAGAATACCTTGCATCAGGGTTTCTACCCGGTGTGCTTTGCCCAAGCGGAGCACAGATGTGCGATAGAAGTCGAGCACGGATCCGTCCTGGGCATTCTTCACCCCCTTTTCAACTTTCTCGAAGATGGCCTGCAGCATTTTAGCCTTCTCCTCGCAGCCACAGACCAAAGGCTGGAGGGCCTCTTTAGACGATTCATCCAGGGCTAAGCCTTGGAGCTGCCCACGGGCCAGACCCAGAGTGTCTTGCGCGAGAGGGAGATTCCGGTTCACTTCATTGAACTCGTCCGGAAGGCCTCTAAGGTGTTGAATCGCCTTGTATGTCGAAGAGATGGCTTGAACGACTGCGATTGTGGACGCAATGGCGCTGAGGGGATCCATTTCGATCTTCAGGTTATGGCTCTGCCGAGGTCCGAGTAGACGGGAGTCGGGAATGGATTCAGTTACCTGCGATCATCGTGAGTTGTTGTATGTACAACTACTTGGAGTCACGAAGCGTACCAAGGGGAGAAAGCTTGGGACGTTTGAAGCAGCGATGCGGAAATCCCCGGCTGGTACTCTACGACGAAGAGGAGTGTTAGGGATATTTCGCCAGCGAAGGATGGCGATTCATTACCGGCAAGCCCGCCTTGGCCGTGGGCGATAAACCAGGGACAAGATGATGGCAGATCGAACGAGGCATCACAGCCTCATGCAGAAATAAAAAGGAAGTTGGGCGAAGAAACGCAAACGCGACGAGCAAGGAAGGGCGGGGTCGAGGTCAGCTGAAGCTCACAAGCCATCCTTCTATCAGTGGCTGCCGCAACATGCTAACTTGAGGCGCAGACCCAGAGACGGGGGTAGCAGGCTGTTGTGGTAGCCCGACGTGTGTCCCATGGACGCGTGCTTTGAGACGCGAAGGCCGGTTCCTATGCGTGTACGTCTTGTCTCACCCTAGAGGGCTGAAGTGCTGGTACGTACTTTCAGCTGCTCGCGTGCAGCCGCCTTCACAGTCTTTGGTTGCATTCGATTGGCCACTGGGAATGCAGGCCACCTGTCATGCGCCCCTAATCTGCGAGTTCCACGGAGAAGCCGGGCGAGTTGGCTCTGCCCCCGCCAGCAAGTTACTGATTTACGCCATCTAAAGTCGCTCTGCTCACTAGACGACGCCCTTTTGTATTGGGCCCTCGCACCGAAGCCTCGATGACTTGTTCACTGTGGCTGACGCCATCCTGTCGGCAACTCATTTCTTTCTTGCAATTCGTGCAATGCTTTCTCTCGCGCGCTATTTGATTCGTTAGGTTGCTGAACGGGACCAGCCCCCATAGACACCAATGACTGACTTAATCCCGCAAAGAGATAACACCAGCAGTAACGAGCGACCCAGGTCGCAGTGAACCCTGAGGTGGTCTGCGCCGCCGACCCTCGAACAGACGAGGTGTTAACGCAGAGCTTCATCTGCCGTCGCAGGTTTTCTTGTCGATCATTGTGCACCCCGGAAGTTGATGAATAACGTGGAAGGCCGTCATGAGCAGACTTTTTGCCTCTAGCCCATCTCTCACGATAATCACTGTCTTGAGAAAGAGTCACGAGTAACACATCTGACACGGAGTTAAAGACATGTCTGCCAGTGCCTGTCTAGCAAGGTGAAAGTGACTTGCATTATCGATCCTTCCTGCCACCTGCAGCGCAGCCCACCATCCCCGTGGCTTTTCCTCCTGTTAGCATAGGAGGGAAAAAAAAAAAAAAAAAAAA
>QJNZ01000429.1:29438-78524 GCA_004155055.1 Monosporascus sp. CRB-8-3
CTCTTGCTCTGCTCTGTAGTGAACCCAGAGATCTACGAGTCGTGCCGCCATCGAGGCCGCCTACCGCGCCCGTAACGAGCACTAATACATGCTCCGTCTTCTGGGTCCCGGCCGTCGACTCTATCAGCTTTGAAAAGGCCTAACGTAGTGCCTAGGACAGCTCCAGCCAAATTTACCGTTTGTCGGGGTCCTGATACTCAAATACCTTATATTTCTCCAGAGAGTGAACGCAGAGATGATGTTCATCTCCCGGACTGACTTGGGGATTACCCATCGTTGAACGTAGGTAGACAAGAATCACAGGGCATGCATGGTCGGATGGGAAGAACAGGCATGCTTTCAAGGGAGAGTGTTCATAGCCATTGGAAGGTTGGTACAGCAATCAATACTTAAGCGGGGGGTGGCTGGGTGGCCGGAGCTGGCATGGCCGCCTGCAGCAGGAGTTGATGTCTTCCCGGTATTTAGCTATGCACTGCTCTCGAACCATCTCGGCAGCATCATTTCCCAAAAAGAGCACTGCGTCTCCTCTCCACTAAGGTATTATCGCACGTTGACATATCAAAGCGGCGGGCGAGAACATACTCCTAAGCCGTGACGTTCTGTCAAGTTGAAACCTTGGATAGGGGGAAGAGGCCCAGTGTAAGCAATTAAGGGGGAGGGGGTCAACTTGTTGGGGGCGCTTTGTGAGCCTCACTGAAAGCGCTTCTCCTTAGAAAGGAGTAAGAACGTAGGGGGCGACTGATGTCAGTCATATAACCGGCTAGTCCAACTGAGCCTACAGCGAGCAGGTCGTCTTCGAGAAAGGTTTGTTCTGAGCAGGGACGACACATCTTGATACGCTTACACAAGCCGTGTGGGGCGTAGTTCCCCCTATTTCAGCACGACCTACATTCTTGCTTCACTGATTAAATGCACATTATCCTCGGAAGTAGGAAGGAGGAGCTTTTGTCTTTCACCTCCCATCTGGCTCTTTCCCTCCGTACATAGGCCAACATGATGTAGTCGTATATGGCTCATTGCGACTTCTGTGGCCTTCGACTACCGAGTTCAACGAGCAGCTGCGTAGCAGTAAAAACTGTTCTCTTTTGTTTACCTTCATGATTCCATCTTCTGTTCACGTTCCACGATTCTATTTTCCAACCATCTCTTCCGACTTCAACAGTGCTAATATGCTCGTCTTCTCCATTCAGAGCTAAAGCTTACACTCGTTATCATGGAAGGCATCATGGTGGGGAGAATCATGATATCTGTTGCTTTTATTGCTCTGGCATTTTTTCCTTTCATTTTGGAACAGCCCGTCGTGATAGGAGTCACTAACACCCGGCCGTCCCCTATCGCGTTGTCTCAGACTTGCATGACAAGCGCCCCTCCTGGGGAGGACAGCTTGAAAAAGGAGTGTTCACCTTGGAATACAAATGTTGACTTCGACTCCTCTGGTCATATCCCAGTCACTCTCACTCGCGATCGCCCTGTTGAGAAGTCGGGGCTCATCACGCATCAAACGGCCGCCGCATTATATAGTTCACTATCCTCTCAGCCCCAGCCGGCCATCGAAACCAGAGTGTGCTGCAGCCATATCGGTACCAATACCCATGCCCCAGTTCTAATGAAATCTGCACTTTCAACAGTCCTAGAAGAGCCTCTGATTGCTGAGACTTCCCTCGCGGATGTAGCGCTCCCAACTCAGACCACGGAGGTATTTTCCAAATCTGGCAACCCGACAGCGTATGACCAGAGTATGCCATTGCTTTCAGAACAGGTTCAGTCGACAGGCCCCTATGACATGACGACCGAGCCCGACAATGGCTCTATCTTGGACAGATTTTCTCATATTCCGAAACGACTCGCACCTGGGTCTAGGGCTGGCGACTTCGTCTCTGCTTTAGCTGAAACTCTGAGTGCAGAATATACCACGTCGACCGTATTCAACCCGGAATTCCCGACAGAAGGAACATCCCTTGCCCATCCCATCACCACCACGCCCGCGGTGGAGAGCCTAGCGCTTCCCCGAATCAGACCAAAGATCATATGGCTCCTGTCGCTCGTGGTGGCCGCAGCTTCCGCGGTGTTCAAGCGAGGTAAACGGCTGAAACGCTTCGGGAGGAGGCGCAACGCAAGGCTTTACCCGTCGCCGTCGCCCCCGTCCTCGCCCTCGCAGAGGTCTACGCCCGTGACGGCTCCGCTGGAGTTGCCCGAGCTCAATTTCGATCCCGCGGAGGAGGCTAAGATGGCGCCGCAGTACAAGGCCGCCGCTGCCGCGAGCCTCAGCTCCAGACCGTCCACCGCTGTTGGGGATCCCAGCTTGTCGCAGGCGTTACAAAACGTCGAGGCGACGACCTTGAAGAGGAGCTTGGCGAAGCGGCGGCCCGCTGCTCAGGCCGAGGCGCCGTGGTGCACGGTGATGATCTACGGGCTGGACACGAAATGGGGCAAGATGGTACCCACCAGATACGGGGTGGGGCGGTTCACGGCGCCGCCGCTGTCGGAGATGCCGGTGGTGGGGGAGGAAGGGCAAGAGGGGGAGGACGGTGACGATTTCGAGTAGGACCCGAATTCCGCACAACCCGTGACAAAGGAGAGGCGGGAAGGGGTCAAGAAGATGCTCAAGCCGTATGGCGACTTCCGGCGCATCGTCTGGTACAACAGCGACGGCTGCGGCGTCGAGTGGTGGAACCGCCGCACGGCTGAGGCCTTCATGGGGTTGGCCGAGAAGCCGCGCTACAAGGGCCGCAGCATCGAGACTCAGTGGTACGTTCACTGGCGCAGAGAGAACCCGGAGCTGCACGAGTTGTGGCGCGACGCGATCTTGAAGCACAATGAGGCGCAAAGGATGGCCGCCACGAGACCAGGTGAGACTGCCGCCGAGAGCTCCTCAGCTGCCCAGCGGCGCGGCGGGCCCTCGGGACAGGGAAGTGGAGAAGTCGAGCTACCCCAGACAACCCCCATGGAGGGCAAGGGCAAGGGAAAGGCGGTTGAGGAGCGTGAAACCCTGCAGACGGAGGGCAAAGAAACTAAGCCCGAGACAAGCGAGACCCCGCAGCCAGAAGAGGGCAAAGCAAAGAAGTCCGAGAAAACCGAGGAACCCGAGGCCCCAGAGTCGGAGCACGGCAAAGGAAAGGAGCCCGAACCCGGCCCGGCCCAGAGCGAAGACCCTCCCAATGCAGAACAGGCGCCTGAGCCGGAGCCAGGCTTGGCCCAGGACGAAGACATTTATGGTGCGTACTCTGAGTCGGAGCCTGAGTCAGGGTCGGGCCAGGACGAGGATATTTACGATGCAGAGCCTGTGTTGGAGTACGAGCCAGGCCTGGGTCAGGGCGACGAAATTTATGATGCAGATTCTGAGCCGGAGCCGGCGTCAGGGTGGGGCCAGGGCGAAGATATCTACGATGCAGAGCCTGTGACGGAGGATGAGCAAGTTTTGGGGCCCGAACCAGGCCAGGCCCAGAGCGGAGACATTCCCGACGCAGAGCCTATGCCGGAAGAGGATCCGGTGGAGCCTGAGCCAGGCCGGGCCTCCAGCGAAGACCATCCCGATTTAGACCCGGAACCGGAGGAGGAGAATCAGGTGCCGGAGTAGGAGCCAGACCCTGCCCAGGCCGAAGAAGATCCGGATGCAGAGCCCGTGCCGGAGTCGGCGCTGGAGGAGCAGGTGCCGGAGCCGGAGTCGGACTCCAGCTCGAGCGAGGAGTCGGATGACGACGAGGGCCCGGACTCGAGCTCCAGCAAGACTGAGGAGGAACCATGATGACCCCCGCCGAGAGCGCGGCGCGCGCGGCGTTCCTGGGGCGGATCTGAGACTAGATCTGAAGCGGTGGACTGGTGCGGTGCAGCTTCCCTTGAGCAGTTGTCCCCTGATTTGTTTTTCTTTGTTGACTTTGCCCAGTTGTTCCTCTTTTGCTGCCGTTGTGGATACTCGCCTAGCGGACGTTTCAGTCTTACCTATTGAATAGGTCGGAATTGGTGGGTAGTTCGGGACTGTAGTCGTTGGGCTTCAGCTTGCATACGGAAGGATCCGCAACAGCGTTGTTACCTGTATTTGTGTACTTACATTAGCAGATTTGCGGGAGGCAGGTACTTTACCTTACCTTGCGTAACATATTCAATACCAGCGAAATAATTGAATTAAGGTCCAAGCAGCCGAGCATTTAACGCCGAAATAATTACCCCTAAAATTCCCATGCTTGCTTGCTTATTACTATATCCTCGACTAACTCGCTGTATTACTCTTTCGGGGCTTTCAGAAGTCCCTGTTTCCACCCGCTAAATACCTACCCCAAGCTAGCTAGCTGAACCCCAGCGGAGGAGCTGACACCAGTCTACAGCATCAACAAATCCCCATTGCTCCCGACGCCCTGGGCTGGCTGAAACACCTGCTGTGGGTTGTACTGATTAACGACATAGCCGGTCTCATTGCCGTTGGACCCCCCGAAGGCGTCGCCCTGGTCGTGGATCCCCATAGCTGCCATCTGCTGGCTTCCTATGCCAGCGAAGTAGGCGTCCGCATCGCTGACAGCGTTCGCCATGCCACCTGCACCTGCTGCCGCTCCCGCGCTTGCGGCGTCCCCATTGTTGCCGGGTTGGCTGTTGTTACCGCCACCGGGCCTAACGACGGCCGGCTGTCCGCCCATGCCGAACATGCTGAGAGACTTGTTGGCATCGAAGTGGGGCAGGTTGCGGGACGTGGGGAGGTCGTCACGCTGGAGGGCGGGCGAGTCGGCGAGCCGGCGCGGCCGTGCTGACCGGAAGACCGTTTGCACGGGTTTTAAGTAGATAGTGGCGAGCGTGCCGACGTTGAGGCACATCTCCTCAAGCGTCTGCGGGTCGAGCTTCTCGCTCTCGGCCGTGATGGGCGGCTTTTCGCCCATCACGATCTGCTTGGCTATCCCCATGTCCGTGCTCAGCAACCGCCAGTACATGTACGCGCGGTCCCGTAGGTCCGGGTTGTCCGTCTCTTCCGTTGCCCATTTGAGCACCTTGGGCACCAGGTCCTGGCCCTTGGTAGGCCGCTGGATGAAGAGTTTTACCGTGGCCGTGAGTAAGGATAGTTGTACCTCGACTGGTTCTTCGTGGAACGAGTATAGGAAGTCTTCAAGAAGCGCATCGCTATTCTCGATGCGCGCCGCGTACTGCCCGATCACCCATACCATGGCAGCCTTCGCTTCGGGCTCGTCGAGCGAATCCAGGTGCTCGCATAGCGTACCGATGATAGACTCGTACTGGTTCGGATATTTACGGAATATGTTGCGGATTACCACTGTCGCCTCCTGGACGATATACGGGACCTTTGTGGCCACGAGTTCCAGCAACAGGTTGATACACCTCCGGGCCGCCGGCTCGATCTTAATAGCCAGTTTCCCGATGGCGCGCACAGCCTTGCGGACGAAATGCACGTCAACCTCTGTTGCATATTCTCTTAACTCGGTTAAGACCTCGTCGATATTCTTCTCATTTGCAAGCATGAAGATCAGCTCAAGCTTTGTAACCTTGACGTAGATCGGATCATTATATTTGCAGAAGAAGACACGGATATCGTTGCGCAAGACGTCCGGCCGTCTTTGCAGAATTAGTAGCGTATTTCGCAACGCTAAATACTGAACCTCGGGACCTTTCGCCAACAGGGTCACCAACGGCGGTGACAGCTTTCGGCATAAGGCTGAAATCTGCTTCTGGTCGGCGATGTAGTTCATCAAATAGAGTATCACCCTTATGCATGTTAATACGACTGCGGAGTTGGAGTGAGACAAGCGGGGGGCTATTCGCTCGGCTAGGAGTGTCGCTTCTCCCGACTCCTGTGGGACATAAGACATTAGAGCCTCTAGAATGTACGTTTGGCCCCATCTGTTACGGCGTCAGCCCAAAATTCCCGACGTACGTAGGGGCACATACTCTGAGCAATCCGGGAGGATAGCCACCATTTTCGAGGCATTGCTATAGTCGATGGTGAGCTTGATAGCGTCACTGCGCTCCCAAATATCCATCAACCCAGCTAACGCGCTGGCGACGACGGTAGGATTGTCGTCTCTCAACAGCTGGTTGAGTCTATCGATCAAATCGGAACCTTCTACCAGGTGTCTATCATGATCGTACAGTTTTGCGACACAGTAGGCCGCAGTTTTTCGTACGTAAGGGTCTGCGTCTCGGAGTAACCGTTTGACAAGGGGCACCGTGGCTACGACGAAGTCTCGCACATGTACGTAGGACATGGTTCGAAGGGCAAGAGCCCTCACTAAGGGGTTCGGGTCATCCATATCCTAGGCAACCAGTCAGCCTCCTGTCGACCTACTGCGTGTCTGTTCATGACATGGCTTACCTGCTCTAGTACTGGGATTGCCTTCACCGCGACCTCGGGTCTCATCCTCGAGTAATTGACCAGAAACAGAAAGCACCTATGCGAAAACGGTCAGTAAGCTGCCATGCCCTCTGTTGTGACCTTCCTCCGTCGAGTCCAAGGGCTCGGCGTACATCTTCTTGATCTCCAAACTCGGAATGTGCATGCAACTGATTATGTCGGGAAACAGAGAGACCATCTCGTTGTTGCTCATGGTCATGTTGGCAACAATCTTCTTGAGGGCGACCTTCTTCTGGGAGAAGTTCTTATCCTTCTTGCCGCCGCTGTTCAGCTCGAGGCGTAGCTCGGCTACCTTGCCCTGCATAGTCATGGGTCGTGAGCCATAGTACGGTGGTGGCATGTAAGCTAGAAACATGGTCGTCGTGTTCGGGCGAGGAGGAAGAGGAGATTCATAATGAGCGCGGGTTCAATTGAAGTTGGATCTCAGGTCCAATCTCAGGTCCGACCTGGACTAACACATGACGAAGCTAGTGGCCGAGACACGCAGATGTCGTGGAAGTGTTACAAGAAGCGGAAATTTGTGCAAGAAGTACGAACGGGAGAATACATGGAAGCAGAACCGAATGATAGGAAAGGCAAGTCGGCAGGAGGATATATGAATGTAAGAAGCGGGAAGGGCACAGCATGACAAGACGGAGTCGTAACTATGGCGTCGAAGGTTGGGCGCAAAGAGTATGCCGAGATCAACGGTGCTGATGATATTGACGATGGTTTCAGTCGCATACGGCAGCCATCCCCAGGAACAAAATTCAGGCAATTATTATGGCGCGGAAAGGGGAAATAATTGGATATTGCTTACTCGAGCGAACAGTTTCGAGTCGCCTCCGCCTTGAGAGCTCGACATCGTGAGGAGTTGTGGATGTATATCCCAAAAAAGTCAAAAGTATGAATCCCTCCTTGTCACGCCCACCCAGTACTTCGGCCCTGTGGGATATCTGACCAAAGTCTAAGCTGGTTGGCGGAATCAGGACGAGAACCTGATTCTGTCGGCTAACCCTTGGTAAGCGTCGCCGCCCAAGCGCCCTAAGCCTGCGCCCGGCTGAATTAAGGCGTTCGAGGATGCGACTGAGCGTCGAATAGCAGGTAGGTATCCAAGCCCTGGCCCAGGTCAAGGTTACAGAGAATAACCTGACTCGCAATGCAGCAGAGCGAATTGGCGGGGGAGGGTAACCGAGAGATGTTCACATGCGCAATCTTTCTAAATCTGATTCGCTGAGATGACCAGCTTTCATCGACAATCGTTCGTTCGTTCGTTCTGGATGAGACGGGTGGTAACATAGGATGTTGTACCCGAGAAACTATTATTAATATGTGGAGGGTCGAGGTTCTGAAGGGAAAAATAATTATCAGTTTAAGAATGCATACTGTCGGAAACTTTTAATGATGGTCGAGAGATTACGGCGTTCTGCTGGGTCTCGCTCGGCCCGTGACGGCCCCTCAATGCAGCAGCCTGTGAACCCCTGGAAATATGGGGAGCTTTCAGAAATGTTTTAGCAGCTTCAGGGCGAGAGCGCGCTTCACGAACCCCCCGGAGCTTCTTATCGATTACGCACCCGCACCTACAGCTATCGATTAGCGCTAGGAATCAGAAGCCAGGGTGGACCCTCCTTAGGAAAGTCAGTGGGTCACCAATCGAACGTCCCTCAACTTCAACGTCGCCTGTCCTCGTTCAAACCTACCATACCTACCTAGGTACTTAAGTAGTCCGACCGTAGGTATCGCGAATATCAGCAATTGCCAGGAAGCACTATTGCCTTTAGTCACTATGATTACAAATACAGAAGTGCCAAAATGGGTCGCCGACCTGGAATTTCCGCCCGCGCCCAAATCGAAGAGCAGCATTCCCGACCCTCCCGGTTATCCATCCCAATCGACCGGGTTGACAAAGGTGCCCCAACCCAGATAGATGCGACGAGAAACGCCGGTAGTCGGACTAACGCAAGCATTGTGAATGCAGAAACAGGCGTCTAAGGAAGCGAAGACCCAACCCCGAAAGCAACCGTCGCCCGAAGAAATGGACACGCTGAAGCTGAAGAAGGCCTGGGAGGTGGCGCTCGCGCCCGTCAAGAACTTGCCCATGACCGCCATCATGATGTACATGTCCGGCAACTCTCTGCAGATATTCAGCATTATGATGGTATTCATGGCCTTCAAGAACCCCGTCATGGGCATCTTGTCGACGAACCAGGCTTTTGAGAGATTCGAGAGCGATGGCAACAGAGGACAGATGCTTCAGGTGAAGTTGGCGTACGTCGCGATGCAGCTGTTGGCATTGGCCGTGGGCGTATGGAAGGTTAATGCGATGGGATTATTACCGTAAGCTCTGATTGACCCCGCCCCCTTTTCTGAGCAAAATATATTAACACGACATAGGACGACAAGGTCAGACTGGCTAGCCTGGGAGGCTCACAGGGAGCCGTTAGAACATGCTGTCTCAGCCCTATGAATTTATGATACCCACCCCGACAGTACGAATACATCATTCCGACTCCGTGTCTACAGAGCTCATAGCTTCCAGAACCATATCAGTCCCTTACACCTTCTGAACCAACGCAGCCAACTGTAGCACCCGTGTCGCTGGATTCTTTATCGTCTAATGACACCCCTGGAGGGACATCCGATGACAACTCAGTCACTTGACCCACAGTATGATATGGCTCATCCGTCATCGCCTGCGCTATCCAAACACTCATAGGATCGTCATCGAGATTTGCTTGCCAGCGCTCTGTTCGTCGCAAGCCACAGGTAACACTGATTCCGTGGTAGCCCCACTCTCTGTCTAAATACACGAACCTATTATTGTAGTTGGCTCTATCCTCTGCGGTACCCCCGCTAGTTTCATCCGGCCGCTGACTAGGCCCACCAGAGTGTCCTACCGTCCGCTCGTGGCTGGGCTCTGGTGTTGGTGAACTGTTGAGGGGCTGTTGCATAGGCGGAGCCACTGCGGAAGGGTGGTCCTGATCGACGGCAATCGGAGTGGCCTCTAGAACCTACATTGGTCAATCGGTAGCGCACGTACTGTCTAACAAGGTGGACTTCTTACTTCATGGGCTCGCCGACTAGGAACTCGTGGCGAGGCATCGCTTAGTTCTGCTTCAGAATCAGAAGCTAATGTCTCGTCCGGACTCATGATGTGCCTGTTGCTCCTTTTAGAAGGATCGATGATGTTAGAAAAGCTCGAGTTTCGGATTATTATCCGCTTGGACCTCGGCTATGGAGACCTTGTAGTCTTGTTCCCATAGCTAGGCAAAGCAAGATCTGGTTGTAACGGTGCCTGATATGACCGAAATAACTTTAAGAGCTTCTTCGGTATTTGTATTTCGATCCCCCCCATCTACAACAGACATCCGTCTTTCGTGCTCAACTACAATCCCGCACTTAATGCGTCGGGTACCGGCTTATAGCTTCCCCAACTTAGGTGACCAGACGTTCCTGTTGCGACGATCTCGGTCGTCAATTTCGAACTGCCGCTGCGGCAGCTCGCGCGGACTCATGGTGTATAAGCAACCAGTTAATTTCCCGGGTACTCTTGGCATGCCATTTACACCATCATGGGGACTCTTCGTATCCCCACACGATGAGGGCCACACCAATGAGTGTATTGTTATCCGGGTTTACCGCGACTCAAGGTCGAGGAGGATATAGCGTGGGGGCCACTTCCGTGCTGTCGGCAAACACATTACACCATAAAGGGGAGGAGATACCCGACACCGCCATTTCCCTAGTTCTCGGCTTCCAGCGCCCTGGGACTTGCAGCATGTCATACAACCCTAGTCTCTCCCTCCAGGCAAGACGTGCCGCACCATACATGCCTGCGTATCTCGCCAAGGACGGCAAGCGTTCACCCAAAGGCCTCGCCGCAAGCTGGATCAGGAACCGGGGGACGTGGATGGCACTCTCATTGGCCACTTAACAGTCTGCCCAGGTGACCCATATTCCCAAGAGGTTTGTGACATATACCCGCATAAGCCGTTGGGGTCTAAAGGTCGCACAAGTTGGCCCGCCTACTCCAAAAACTCCCCGGGGATTACACAAGGCTGTCGTAACTACCATTAGCGGTGACAAACCACAGATCTGTCGCAAATTCTGATGCTTCCGGTTGATTCGCCAATCACCACCGGGCGCCGGGGAAACGGCCCTCACGGCCGAGGACATGCAAAGCGTCTTCTCACTATACGCCTTATCTGCCTGCTTTTCGGGTGAGTCCTTAACGTCGGTTCTATGTGGTACCTATGCAAGGAAAAGGGGATATCAGTTACTGCCTATGAGATATGCTGCCGATACGACGCCGTGCGGAAAAGGCGAATGGGCGGTCCGCCCATGATTACGGAACGTCAGCCATCCGAATTATGACATAATTCCCAGTACCGCCCTGAACCTGCGTCGCCTTGCGGAAGACCCGGTCCCAGATTGAGATAGGTTGAGTGAGTCCCCATACACGAACTGCGAAGGTATTCAAGTTCTCAGCACGAGAGTCTTGCCAGAAGCCTTTTGTTGCCATCCAGTCATCACGCCTGGAATGACTGTCTCATAGCATGCTTGACTACAAATCAACTAAGTATGCCGCGAGACACCAGCGGCATCTAGACGTGTCCGTTCTGCTTGGCTTAATAGGAGTCAGACAACAACAACGACGACGACGACGTGCAATCAATCCCGTACGCTGATGAAGATCGACGGCATTTTGACTAGATTCCCTTATTGTCTAAATTTAACTAGGGTTAACTAGGGTCTGCGATTGTGTCGCAGAAAGGGGGCCCCCAAAACTATAGGGGTCATTCGGAATAGCGTTGATCCTCTCCGAAGCCCTATATCAGTAGATCACCTACACTAAGTGGGCTCACCGCCTCTTAGCTTCCTAGTTATCAATATCAAGCCTCTCAAGAGCTGTGCAGCTGCTCCCTAGTAAGTGTGACAGATTGCTTGTCAACTGGCTGGCCTTCTCTATTATCAACCCTGGTCCGTCGTCCTGCTCGGTTGCATATGCATACCACCCTGCGCAGCTTTTCCGGCTGGCGGGGCTGCGCATGCTTCCTTCGTGCAGGAGTCCCTGCCGCCCATCGACAATAAGGGCCCGCGGAAGCCAAGCCGTCGATCACGGTCACACAGAATCGTCGCCCGGTTTCTGTTCCGAACTACGCTGAGGATGGGCGGCAGGGACGCATCAGCCCAGTCGGGTGGGTGCATTCCATAACACAGTTCTGCCATGCAAAGCTAACGTCGACGGACTATGGGTGTGCAGTTATCTCCTCCGGTCCCCGCGTCCAACTTCAGACAAATAGTGCCCAGTTACCATGCGAACTGAACAACTCAATTTGGAGGTTCAAGATGCGCAAACCGAGTCATCCAGGAAAGGTTCGGCTCAAAGGGTAGATACACTTTAGCTTACATTTTGATATTATTTTGCGTAGTTATCGGCTGTTATCAGTGCTGGAGCCTGATTGTGTTGCTGTTGTTTCTTACGACCATCGCGTCGAGCTTGAAGCTTGGTTTCGAGTTGCCATTTATCTGGACCGTGGCGTACAACTCGCAAGTTACCCGCAACCCTTTGCCTGCGATAAGCGGGCATAAGGCGAATGTAGGCCATATCATAACTCAAAGGGGATTTGCCAAGAACACATCCCGAACCATCACATCGAGGAACTTCCTATTTTGTCAGCCGATATTCCTGATACTTTGCTCATCATAGAGGTATGTCTTTTAGAAGGTTGAGACCCTGGTGAGAGCCAATGTACTGCAGGCTTTAGTTGGTATTGGTATATATAATAACCAGCATACGGCACGGGCGTATCTGCTGGCTTATTATGGGTATCTCTCCCTTTCCGGGTTTTACCTGCTCTGACAGGGGGGTCGCTTCATTTAACGAAGGCCGAAATTTGGCTTCATAGAAAGTGTGCTGGCTTACATTAGAAGCCCAAAATAATGAACGGCCAGCTTAATTAGCATCTGGGCCAGTCATCTGGCGAGCATATGGACCAACTTTAAGGATTTGAAATAATCAGGGGAAGATTTATACGGGATCTACGAATGGGTTATAAACGAGTCCCAGTCCCCCACGTACGCCACCATACGTTGGGCTACATATTAGTCGATCCCTGGCCTACCAGGAGGCATCATATTTCTTGCGCTTCGCGATGGGGAATCCTCGTAGGGTAGCGTACAGCTCCAGGCAGGACTCCGGTTTTCTCCGAGCTCCCCAGCAGACGAGGATGTGCTCGCACTTGGTGATCGTGCGTCTCGCCAGCCGTATGTACTCCTCCAGCTTCTCCAGCTCACAGGCGCCCAGCCCCGCTGCTCTCTGCAGCGCCTTGAGCCACCCGTAGCAAACGATATCCCACACGTCCTCGGTTGAGGCGCCCGCCATTTGGGATGAGAGCCACATATGATCCCACAGTCTAATTCACGGGCGCGCGTGAGACATGGTCTCGATCGTATCCACCGTCCTGCAGAGAGACTCATGGAGGGCAGCCAGCTCCTGCAATACGTCGCGATGCCCGTCCTAGGTGGGTGCGTATTCTCCGCCGGCTTTCTATTCTTTTCGAAACAGGCAAAGCCCTTTCCCTCTGATTCGTCTGACTTGTAAGGTGTCCCAGGATCCGTACCGAGCTCAACTACTCCATCACCGAAAAATCTCCATTTGTTTGGTGGACCCCGCCCGGCGCCTTCATATCATGCGATGTGGTGATGCTGCCCCTCGCGTTTTTTTGTTGGCCTTGCTCTATTTTGCTGTTCCCTTCATTTCCTCGCTCTCACCTTTGATTCTCGACTCATGTTCCTCTTGTCCTCACATCACTATATCCGGTCAGGGTGGTGTAGAACTGCTTTTATCCGATTCGCACGCCTTCGATTTCCGGTCTGCTCGCCCCGGGTGTCAATCTCAAGACAACATAAGCCTCTGAGAACTCCATTTTCTTCTGGTGCTTTTCTTCCATGCTAATTCCAGCTTGATATTCCATCTTTTATACTCCATGTTATGCCGCCTAGCCTCAGGACACAAGTTCAGCTATATTCTCATATTCAGTTTTGAGGCGGACCTAGGAACGGAACGATATCATTGTGAAGCTTTAAGCGAAGCTACTATTGTTTCCTTAAACAATAACATAAACTTCTCCCGCCGATGTCTAAGAGATACTCGATACATTCATCTTTTCTCTTTCAGATGATTAACTAATCCTTCCAGGGTTATGTCGTCTCCAACTTTGAAAGAGGTCGAGCTTATGTTACCCACAGCCTAGCCTGAATACGACTCTCAAAACCATAAAAGAAGTTTCGTTCTTTTATCAACGTGTAAGTAAGAATGTAGTTATTATAATAACAATGGAATGAGATGGGATGAGATTCTAGGATCGATATAGTGCCTGTGGCGAGAGTTCGGAGCATGTATAAGTCGTCAATGGTTTGAATATGTCGTTACACCAAGTAATGTGTAAATTTAGTATCCTCTGTCAAATGGTGAAACTCCTACGCTGTGTCAGAGTAGACAATTTGACCATAATTTTCTTTCCGGCCAGCTTCCCACTCGTCTTCTAACGCGTAACCACCCGAAATAGTTTCAGCCTCAAGGTATCAGCCAAAAACACAGGAAGGAACACATTCGAACGAGGCATCCCTGATCAAGTAGGGTATATACATTATGTTCATCCAGATTAGCCATGGTGGGTATAGTCGGTCGGTTGTCTTCCCGCACCGTTGGGGTTGGGGAATACCGGGTTGAACCCGAAAGGTCGTAGACATGAAGATCCTGTCGGTGACATTGTTGCCAAGTGCGCACGGTACGGACTTAGTGGCTGGGGATAAGGTTGCGGGCATCATTATATGGGAGCAGAGGTCGAAGCAGCGCAATCCAGTCCACCAACGATCCTCGTGAAGTGGATTAACGTCCACCCACCACTACCTCAAAATATACGGATTGAACCAGAGAAATCTCCATATAGATGGCCATTGGTGGACCATAGTAGAGGGTAAGGGGCACATAAATCAGCTAGTAATTTCAATACAAAGTTATGTACTTCCGTATTCCGAAACGGTCCGTGCCCCGGGTCCGGACCCCGAAAAGGGGGACCGCAGACCCCGCTTTTCCCGGGCGAAGTGTTTAATAAAGTCAATAAAGTTAACCATATACTTTGCACAGCATGTAGTTCCATGAGGGCCATGTAGTACTAACGGGTGATGCTCTCACACTGATATTCCGCCTCATACGGATATCCTAGTCAGCAAGCCGCTTTCCACACTCTAGCCCTGGAAAGGGGAAACCTTGGAGAGCAAACGCAAAAAGCCCGGGACCGTGGGATCTTCCATCATGCAAAACGCACACCTTTGGGCTTGTGGGATTGTTTACAACTAGTTCTATGTCGCTGTTCCTCAAGTCCATTCTCTAGTTAATTTAAGACTGCGTACTCAGGTTAACGTTAGGTCGCTGAAGATGAAATAAGGTTTTACGACCATCCCATGCGGTTCCCGGCGTCTGCCTGGAACTGTCCATTCACCGCGGACTCAATTATGGTTTAGTCATTATCTATTGCTTTAACCGAAACAAGCAAGCCACCTTGATGGTGAGCTCGCAGTCTAGAGGTAATCCGTATGGCATCCCTTTGTCGCGACTCCCAAGTACACCCTTCTCAACCCCCGAGCATCATCTGCACTTCGCGAAGCAGGCGATCACTATAGAAGTTAGCTGGTCAGACTGGATGGTCCATATACTCGAGAGTCAGAGAAGAACGTACCGCAGCTGGACACCAAGTTAGCAAAGAATCTAAAACCTTAATGGGGTCTATCAGTTACTTACGCCACGTATGCGGGGAAGTTAAATAGCAAGAGAATGCAGGAAGCGCATCTCTTGCATTTTGGTGCAGCTGCGGCCTGGGTAGAAAGTTCAACATCGTTGGGAAAGTAGGAGATCGAAGAACCCTCTAGGCCGCTCCCTTCCGGGAACAAGAACTCGTTGTTTTCCTGCAAGACCGGTAATATATTCGCCAACTTGTCCATGTCCATATCCACGCCAACGCCCACCTCGTCTTGGAGGTACTGGGCGGATTTCTCTGTGTCCATGACTATGGTGCCATTAACTCCGTAGCCAGGAGGCAGGTCGAAAGTGAGGAGGTCGCCAGGGCGCTCAACGGCGGAGGCCATCACCACGGTCAAGGTGATAGCGTAGATGAGCGAACGAGCCACGGTAAACTGCATGGTGAAATAGGTATTGCTAAATATACTAATTTGAGTGTGATACGCACAATATACGTATATGAATATGTATCTTGGCGTATCACTGTGTTTGTGCTTGAGATAATACGGAGAGAAGTTGATTAAGAAAAAGGTTAGCACCACGTACAAAGCTGGTGAGATTCGGAGGACGGCTGGGGAATGATTATATTTATAATTCTTCAGTGGCTGATTTGCGGTGCACACATCTGTCACCTGCCGCATATTATGTGGTCACGGATTGCGAGATTAGATGTTCTCAACGTTGAATTCTGCTCTGCCGTAGGTTAACCACCCTAGACCAACACTCCTTCCATACCACCAAAACCCTACATTGGCAAC
Source organism: Monosporascus sp. CRB-8-3 (assembly GCA_004155055.1). Taxonomy (NCBI): domain Eukaryota; kingdom Fungi; phylum Ascomycota; class Sordariomycetes; order Xylariales; genus Monosporascus; species Monosporascus sp. CRB-8-3. The sequence continues at coordinate 45,328 of QJNZ01000429.1, forward strand.
CAGGTGGCAGCTGCGCAGTATAATCAAGAGCATGGCATAACAAGGGCCCGGTACCGTCGGGCATGTCCAAAAAACCTAATCAGAGAAACACAATAGGCCGTCTAACAATGATCGAAGTAGAGAGACTTATTCCGTCACTTATCAACAACACCGCACGACCTGTAATTTCTCAACAACTAGCTTACCGGATAGTGCCATCAAACTGTCAGGAAGGTTGTACACAGGGAGGGAGGTAGAAGCAGTCTCGCAAGTTGGTAGCAATAGACGACCGTTAACGCTTGCTCTTCCTCAATATATAAAGGGCAAAGGGCCCTATCTATACACCTACCATCCCTGGCTAGAAGGTCCAATCGTATCCCTGACAGAATCCCATGACAGGAACTTCCGTCGCGAAAGTCCAAGCCAGCATTGTCGGGTCTTCTAGCAGCCGATCTCCTGGTAGAAGTTCAGGCCACCGGCAAGGCTCAAGCTAGTGGTTAACCTCAAGACAATGTATGGGCGAATTAAATAAGACACTCGTCTAGAACTGCAAAATATGCTTTCTCCTATCTGCGTAGACGCGCTGAACGTCCTTCTGATTCTATCTATCTGACAATTCTGAATGCAAGAAAGAACCAGCTTACCAGAAACAAATCCCATTACGGGAATACAAGCTAGCCGCAACATGAATAGGGGCTTGGTGATAAAGGCTCCAAGGCTCAATGGTGTCAACCACTCTTCTAACATTCTACACATTAAACCAGTAGAAAGCATAGCTCTCAAGGGCATAGCCATTGTTCGGCCGCCCCTCATATGCACTAAACTTAGATATTCTGTTAGAGTATCAATACTACACCCTTCTGAGTTTCAAGATTCTCCTAGATATAAATCACCCAAGATAAAGGTTCTAATGGTTGATATTCATCGTTATATTCTAAGCATCATTAGACTCCCTAGCGTCCACACGTTGAATTCTGACGCCTAACAGCACCAGCAATGTTGTGACTGTTTGTAATCTCAGCAAGTCATACGTTATGGTCGACCTCTTCCAGGGTAGGTGGGGAGGGCCTTTGTAAAATCTATTCATTTTCAATGGTATTAGGGAAGCGAACACGAAGGAACTCAGAAGCCTCGTGGAGGTTGACGAACCGACACCTCCGTTAAGGTGCGGCCGAAAGTAGACCAGAGAAGCACACGGGCCTGTGGGACGAGTAAGCGCAAGTGAGTTCAATCCACGTACACCTATACATGTGGTTATCGGAAACGCATGAACGCCGCGCAAGAGGTCGGGCAACATGGTACGTCGAGATCACGAGGTACCGGAAGTTTTCCGTACATACCATACAGTGATCCGTAACTGGCTCGCAGATTAGGTAGTCTAGCCCATCGCCCGTTGTAATGCCTAATAGATGCGCCCTCAATGGAAGGGCAAAGCTCAAGCAGGCTGCAATACGGAAGTTTAGTGTTATCTTTATGCCGCTTGGTGTGATGTACCTAGTTGAGTGTACAGTAGTGGTCTGAGCGCGGTTGCATCACCGAAGCCCGATGTACGGATAGGCGTAACTTTATACGAACTAAGTGATGAGATCGTGTAGTGTGTTTCTATTAGTCGGTGTTGCAAAACAGCCGAGTGCTGATACAGAATCAAGGGTACACGCATGGAAGGGGCTTGATGGTCCTGTCAGATCCAGCTGACCCTTAGATTCAGCTGATCAACAACCTACAAGGGGTTGATTTAGGCATCACGGGTACAGTACCCTCTCAGCTGTAACTGTTTTTGTATATATTTAAGGAGGGTTCGCTACCCTCACTTTCTAGCTAGGACCTTCTACAGGTCAACCTGATAAATTCCTTTCCTTCAGCCGTAAATACTTCAGTATGTGATGTCAGGGTCTCATAGGTCCAGGATGTGGTGTTAGTGTCTAAACAAGGAAGCTTCAAGGCTTAGGACATTAGGTGTTTCCCGTCCTGCCTGAATACACTCATCCAAACCCTATATACCCGTGATGAGTATGCTAGAGTTGCCGGTACGTTGACGTTAATATTGTTAACGAGGTACTGCTTCAGTATGCGGAGCAACTGCGAGGCAAACGTTTACTTCCATAATGTAGGGTATTAGCTCACAGTTAGTAAGTTATTACGATGGCGAAGGTGCTGTAAATGCGGGAGCAGTTATGCCGAAAGGGTGTGACATCGGCGTTGCCAACGGAATCAAGGGACGTCGCCAGAGCGAAAAGGGAATCGAGACGGTCAAGTTAGCTTCTGGACCTCGTATAAGGGGGGCAGTACCTTATCATAAAAGCTGTATTACCGCTGTGACAGTTAAGCTGATCGCATAGAAAGGTTGCGTAGAGTGTGAAAAGTGTAAATTGTCTTGATTGATCAGGGCTCTGGAGAGCAGTGGGTAGGATGCTCTATATATAGTGTGGGAGTCCCGGAACAACGCTATTGCGGGCTGCCTACAGGTTAATAAGTCTTGATGACTAAGCAAGTTACCCCTATTCTGCGACCACCGCGGTTTTCTTTTAGGTTCGTTAATCTTCTTTTTCTCAAGGATGTGCTCAATAAATATTAAAAGAAGGTGTCGGCAATTGTGTTGCATTCTTCGGCCTGGTGTTCTGCATTCTGCTAATTCTAGGTTACTCATTTCCAACTGGGGTGGGAGCAGCTAGATATAGCCTTCAGCTCTTTTGTCCTTGCAATCCTAGGGCCACAAATCAAAGCCCTTTTGATCCTTTCAACGCTCCAACAATAAATCACCACATCTGCCGGCGGAAAGTTATTAAAGGATTATCTGATGGCCTAGAACGCTAATTGTTTAGTAAACGATTTCGACGTGGTTGATAGATGGTGTTAATGTTACGTATGGCAGGTATTCTTTTGGCAGTGGACTATAGTTTTACTTTACCCTCCCGATGTTTCGTTCCTACGGTCAGGAATCCCGGAAAAGAAAATGTTCTTCTAGGTGCAAATATGAGAAATCCGAAGGATTTGTATATGCTTTGATCCTAGATTCTTTTACGTCTACAATGGAAGAATAGGAATTAATATCATTAGGTCCCAATTATAACCTTCGTATCTTGTCGAGCCCCTTTTTATGCAATGGTAGTCTGTTATCCTGAAATGAAACCTGTTTCCTGATATACCACTACTGATATTAGTCTTTTTCTCACCTAACATCTCTATCAAATCCTACGGCTGGGAACGACTCGACAACATCAGTTCTCAGGCTATATCAGACTTCATTGGCAGTAGCTCGGTCGCTACCACAAGTCATGTACCGCGAAACCCATTGTAATGCAGAAGACATACATTATCCAGTGCCCCCGCGTCTTCCCTCTATCAATGCTTCTGATACCTCCACCAGCCCGGCCTTGCTGGATATAGTCGACTTTCCCACCACCGTCCCTGTTATCTGCTTAAGACTATAGTTCGTCAGTTAGGAAGTGCTATTGCAGTGCGCGAGACGCTAAAATAGGCCTGAATATTATTGCTGTGTATGGCATATACGTGAAACTAAAGCGGATTTCAGAGGGTCTCTCGAATTGCCCTCCATAATAAGAACGGAGCTGTGCTTCACCAAGCTCCAGCAGGCAATCTGGCACATCTATTCTAGCGGAAAGGATCAGAAACCGCATAGAGAATCTGACAATCTGGAGCCTTGTAGCCGATTCTTAGCTCTATATGCCTCTCTATTCGACAGGGGTGTTAGCAAATGGAGTATAGCTAGCCCTTTAGTCGCCTTGATCAAGGAACATTACGTTCGAGGCTTCGATATCTCCGTTTCGGCTGGTGGCAAAACTTTTATCGTTAGTAAAAAGCAGTGCTTGCAATTACCTACCCGTTTTACCACTCACGCCGTGGGTGGTTAACCGTAGGTAACGTTCACTTTTTAAATAATTAACTACCCGTGTGTAGTTACAAATATGATTACCTACGGTTACCCTATAATAAAAACGTCATCAACCCTCTTATGTCGGCGAAAAAGGGGGTCGACGGAGAATAAAGGTCGCGGCGTAAGGCGGGGTAGTAGTTATAAGTAATTTTATATATCGTCATTTCGAGAACAAATAATACGCCGATTAAAACGTCGTAAATTTTCTACCAACGGTTACCCTCTGGTGGTTAATGCGTAGTTAAATTTCGTTCTACTCACTGACCCCTGTTACCCACCCGTGGGAGAAAATTCGCGTGGATGGTTAGCGCACACCCTGGGTGGAAGGGGGCTTGGCAACTCGCTCGTAAGACGGGGGAATGGTAAGTTTTAGGGCAAATAATGGTTGGCTTCCACCAGAAGCGGATAGTCCTGAATTATCTCGAGCTCGGGGTCCTTTCTCCCTTAGCCGAGGTAACGACGGCTGTGTAAAGGAGATTCGGTAAGTTTTGCTGCTTTTCAGCAAGAGCAAATATTTGACTAAAACCAATAGTAGAAATGAAGCTATCGCGTATTAGCATGGGGACCCCGCTTTCTCTCCATGAAATCCGCAAGTCATTCTGTCATTATTCGCAACGATGCGCCCCTAGTTTGTGGGGGTAAGACGATCTCCAAAATGTCGAGCCTTGCTTTCATCGTATATGAGGAGTCTGTCTGTTTTGCGCTAGCTGGACATTCCGATGTTCAAGGGCTTTCCTCGTTGCTTCTTTAGACATATAACCCATTTATGGATTGAAAGACCAAAAAAAGAATTAAGTTACGGAGCTAGCCTCATTGTTCAACCATGTCGAATTCTAAGCAAACTAAGGACTGCGCGTTCGTTATTGTTCCCGGCTCTTTCTGCAAGGTCGTCTTTTATGACGCACTCATCGCGCACCTCCACGAGCAGGGCCACGATGCGAGGGCGGTAGAGCTTCTCTCGGCCAACGAAGGCACGCGTCAACCCACAGCAACCATGGAAGACGACGCAGCCCATATTAAAGACGCTATCACCTCGATCCTCGACGATGAATCCAATCCAAGGAATGTCGTGGTCCTGATGCACTCGTACGGCGGGATCCCCGGATCCTCGGCGCTGAAGGGCCTCGGCAAGGCTGACCGGTCCGCGCAGGGCAAATGCACGGCAGTCATGGGGATCGTGTATATGGGTTCCTTTATCATACCCCTGGGCCAGTCCGTCAGGGACGTCATGGGCGATGCTATGCCGCCAGAATACAGGGCCTCACAGCCGGGTCAGTACTTGCAGTCCGTCAGTGCCGAACTCGCACCGCTCATCTTCAACGACCTCCAATCCCCGGAGGAGGTTGCGAAGTGCTACGCCATGATGACGCGGCAGAGCTCGGATAGCTTCGACGGCAAGTTGTCGTACGAGGCGTGGAAGGATATCCCGAGCGTCCAAATAGTCCCGGAAAAAGACATTATCGTTCCTACACAGCTGCAGAAGGCAATGTACGAGCAGGCCGTAGCTGCTGGTGGGAAGATCACCCAGATCTTCCTGCAGGGCATTGGACATGCTCCCAACTTTAGCGCTACGAAACTTATTGCGGAGGAAATGGTTAAGTTAGCACAACGTCAGCCGGATGGCTCTTGATATGAGTGGATGAATCAAAGGGCTGAGATAGCGGGCAGGACAATGTGGTATTATTCGGGGGAACCTAAGATGTAGGATAATAATCGTTAATTCGTACATACGAAGTGAGACGCTCTTTGCCTGTTTTCCGTAACTGAGAATGCGTTTGTGGCTATAATTATCAAACTACGAACCATTTATTACTTGATCCCTCTTATGATTTTCTGGCTAATGACAAGGATCATAGTTACACAAGTAAAGCAACTTCCATAAAAAGTATATAATACTTACGTTTACTGAGAATAACGACGAGATCTGGGACATCGGTCCTATGCACTCGCCGAGCCAGACCCTAAGCCGCATGGAAATGTAATTCCTTGGGAAACGTGACGACCATAACATAGGGGCTTGCCGTCATGGTGCTGGTGCTGAAAAAGACGGTGACGGGGAGGATGATAGACAATCTGGAGGCTTCTCAGTCTTCGGCAACAGCTAGTCTGGTGTTTCGACATCGCTAGGAAAGCGCTCAGAGGGAAGCAGTCCCGCAACGGGAGAAGCTGTCCTGCGCTGCACCAAAGCTGCCGGCAAAACAGCGCCAATCAGCCAAACATGTGGGTTAGACCTCGCATGAATGACCAGACGGTGCCCAAGACCTTGGTCGGAAGCCTGTCGCTAATGCGGTAAAAGATTGCCAGTTCGTGCTGGTGCTACCAGGGGCTCATTTGAACCGCAAGAAGACGACCGCAGATCCTCTGGGCGATCTCACGTTCACCGAGGCTGCCACCAACGATAGTGACATCCATTAGGGGTTGAGGTTCACGCTCTGGCGCACGTGCATCTTCGCTAAAGCGCCGCATTAGAAGAAGGGTTTGCTCTCTGACATTAAGGACTAGATGTGCTAGCATGAAGATTGAGCCCAGCGATACAGGGTAATCGAGAGTCCTGAGTTCTGGGATGCCGTGCACGGTCTGGATCGGCGTGTTGGATAGATACGGACCTAAGATGGATCGACATATCGAGACCGATCGCATTGAGACCGATCGTATCGAGGCATATACCAACCTACGAAGACGCCGCGGTGACACTCACCTCCACCAATGACGTCTAGCAATTTCGAAGCAACCCAGGCATTCCTGCATACGAAGTCCGAATCGATGCACATCCCTCTCGGCTGCCCACAGTCGGCTTGCGGGCTGAATATATCAGTACTTGGAACGCAGGTACGAAATCCGTCGGCACCTGGTCCCCACCAGCTATGCTAATCCCAAAAGGGGGGGTTCTTCCGGACGAAGGTTCCTCTTTCAAGACCACCTTAAATATTGGCTTGATACTCCAAAGAGAAATGCCAAGCCTATTTCTCGTATTGGAATGCTGGGGTTCTTATGTGGTTCGACTTGATACTGCTTGCGATTTTCCTATATTAGCGCTGAGTTTCCAAGATGGACGACCTAACTCTTGTCAACCGTCTGTGTCCTTGTTCCGAACGGAAACATGAGGCTCTTCGCTCGTGGATTGGCTTTGCTAGGCTTTCTCGCATCGGTCGAAGGTGTCGCGCCGGACGAGTCTGTCGTGCCGGACGAGTCTGTCGTCACGGGGGCCTACATTGTCGAGTTCAACGACGGTGCTGATGCCAACGCCCTGTACGACGAACTACGATCGGACGGCATGGGCGTCAACCACCGTCTTGACTTGAACTACCGTCTGTTCAAGGGAGCGTCGTTTCGCCTTACCAACGTCAGCGAGCCTGAAGCAGCAGCTGACAAGATCTTCGGCAAGGCGCAGGTGAAGCAAGTATGGCCGGTTCGCGGCATCCAGTTCCCGAAGCCGGAGCCACAGAACGTTGGCAGGAACGGTACCGGAGCCAGCCGGGCCTCCCGGAAGCGTCAGTCTGTGGACAACTACAGCCCGCACGTTATGGCGCAAGTGGACAAACTCAGGGCCGAGGGCTTCACCGGGAAGGGGATCCGCATCGGCGTCGTCGACAGCGGAATCGACTACAACCATCCTGCGCTGGGCGGATGTTTCGGCGAAGGTTGCATCGTCAGTTACGGATGGGACTTGGCCGGCGACGAGTTCGCATCCGGCTCGGACACCCCCATGCCCGATCCAGATCCCTATGACAACTGCCAGGGCCACGGTACGCATGTAGCAGGCATCATCATGGCCCAGGAAAACGAACTCGGCTTTACCGGCGTCGCGCCCGACGTCACCCTAGGCATGTACAAGACGAGCGGGTGTGCCGGGTACACGACGAACGAGCTCCTCATCGCAGCTTTCAATCGAGCGTATGAAGATGGAAGCGACATCATCTCTTGCTCGGCCGGCGAGGACTCAGGTTGGGCCACGGACCCGTGGGCCATAGTCGCATCCCGTATAGCCGAAGCCGGGGTCCCTGTAGTCGTCGCACTGGGAAATTCCGGGAGTCTGGGTATGTGGACAACTGCTTCTCCCGCGTCGGGGACCCAAGTCGCCGGCATTGGGTCTGCCGATAATACGGTGCTTCCCACTATTGTCACTGCGGGACTGTGGGCCAGCAATGGCACAGAAACCAGATTCGGATGGCGGGAGGGTACCCCGAATCTCGGCGAGACGAACCTTACTATGCCTCTATGGGCCGCGAGCTATAACACAACGGCAGTAGACGACGCCTGCGAACCTCTACCGGAGGACACGCCCGACCTGTCAACGAAAATCGTTCTTCTTAGACAAGCTTCTGTGTGCCCAATCGAGACACAGGGTTCGAACATAGCCGCCAAGGGTGGCCAGTACATCATGGTCTATACTGAAGATGACGAGTAAGTTGGAAGACCATGTGTCGCAGTATCATTTGAATTGACATATGTCTAGTACGTTGCCGACCATGTACGTGTTGGTTGAGGGCATATTGGGTGTTGGAAGCGTGACTGCAACCCAAGGCGCCGAGTGGATCAAGGCACTGAGTGAGGGCGAGGATGTCACTCTCACTATCCTAAACTCGGATTCTGCTGGCTCACATATTGTGAACCTGAGTAATGGAATAGGTGCTGGTTACACTAGCCCATTCACCAGCTGGGGTCCCACGTGGGAGACTGAACTGAAGCCCCAGTTCGTAGCACCCGGTGGTTGGATCCTGTCGACGTTTCCACTAGACATGGGCGCGTACTCTGTGGAAGCAGGAACGTCGATGGCTTGCCCTTTCGCTGCGGGTGTGTTCGCCTTGATCGGTCAGAAGCGAGGAACCCTCGATGCGAAGGTCCTCCGAGACGTCATCGCGGCCACGTCTAAGCCGAATCAGTGGTACGACGGGACCGAGGTCCATGACATTCTCGCTCCCGTCGCCCAGCAAGGAGCTGGCTTAGTTCAGGCCTACGATGCTGCGTATGCATCATGCATCCCGAGCGTGAGCGGACTATCTTTCAACGATAGCGACCACCTCGTCAGCAGCCACACATTTAGCATTCGGAACACCGGCAACAACGGTATTACCTTTACTCTTGGTCACGCGAAGGCCGCAACCGTTTACTCCTTTGGCCCAGGTACTTTGGGTCCAACCCGTTTTCCGAACCCCACCGTCGAGGATTGGGCCAAGATCGTGTTTGAATCTGACAGTATCAACGTACCAGCCGGCGGCAGTGTTGAAATAACCTTCACGGTTGAGCCTCCATCGAACGTGAACCAAACGCTGCTGCCCGTGTATAGTGGCTACATATTACTCAACGGAACAGATGACGAGTCTCTATCAGTACCATACGTTGGCGTAGCAGGAAGTCTGCACGACACGCCGGTGCTGAGGCCCGGTTTCTTTGAGAACGGACTTTTTGGGGGGGCCTATCTGGCGGCGTCTGACAATCATTTCAACATCCCCGTAGCGGCGAACACGACCTTTTCGGTTCCAAAACCTGGTTCTCCACCTCGGGCAGCAACCTACCCCAAGATGGTGGTCCGACCTACGCTCGGCTCGACACAGTTGAAGATAGATGTTGTGCCGCTGGGTAAGACGAGTCTGGAAACGCACGATTGGCTCGGGATGAACAGCCTGGGGCAGATTCCGGGGCTTCCTCTGAGCTACGTCCCTCGAACAGGCTACTCGTTCAACTGGGGCGGAAGATTGGCGGACGGGACCGTTGTGGATGCAGGGGCGTACAAGTTGGTTGCAAGTGCGCCGAGGATATTCGGTAACCCGAGCAAAGAGGAAGATTGGGACATTGTAGAATCAGTGCCTTTCAACTTGAAATATGTCTAGGCTTACATGACGTTTGCCAGCTGATATTTACTGCACATCCGGAGGTAGGATGATCAGGTACCCCCCTGGTACTCTTTATCTTATTCTATGAACATTACCTATTAGTTAGTAGGTAGAATCGAACAACATGCGGGGTGTATGTATGTATGTATGTATGTGTATATGTACGGTATTAAAATGTTGGAGGTACAAAAAGCCATGTTACGTCGTAATTATCCCGCAGTGCCACGTTCTCGGGAGCCATGGCAGGGGTTACCCCTGTTTTGTCAGAAGCTTGGGCCCCCTCTCAATATCTCAGCCGCAGATGCCGTTACGTCAAAATCGCGGGGGTGTTTTGTAGCTTCTTTATCCACTTCTTCACATATTCAAGACCCAACGTTCAGCGGTATCACCTCCTGCCCGCCGCCTCTGTTGATATCCTGCAACTCTTCCGGCCGCCTGTGGCCCACAAACAGTCATTCCAGAGGATGCCTGCACAGGGTAACAACAGTGACGTGTAGCCTCCCCACCGGAGCTCGAGATGATCGAGACGAATGAGACGAACGCTGCTAAGGCCGACGGCCCGGCAGCGGCGCCGCAGCCCCCGAACCACGGCTCGCGAGCGGGGAGCACTGCCGCCTCGATCGCGGAACCCGTTGCGACCGGCGACAACAACAAGCCCCCCGCCCCCGCCCCCGCCCCCGGCCCCGCCCTTGCGCCTGGGCCGGAGCCGGAGCCGGAGCCGGACTTCCCGCTGCTGCAGGACAATGCGAGCAGCGAGACGCTGGCGCCGAACGTGCAGGCGCAGAAAGGGGGCCTCGGCATCGTGGGCGACGACAACGACGAGGAGCCAGCGGTGGCGAAGCCGTTCGCGCGCACGGGCAGCCCGGACTCGGGGGCCGCCGGGGGCCGGGACTGCGACGGCTCGTCGTCGCCCGCGTTCAGCGGCGTCTACGGGTACGACTACGACTACTACCGCTACAGCGAGAAGGCGGGGTCGGCGGGTTCTCAAGCTGGTGACGGGGCGACCCCGATGCCGCCGCGCCGGCCACGGCACAAGATGCACAAGTTCACGCTGTATGAGACGGCGAGCCGGTACTACATCGTGGGCGGCGACGTGACGGAGAAGCGGTACCGCATCCTCAAAATCGACCGCAACACGCACGACTCGGACCTCAGCATTACCGACGACAGGATCATATACAGTCAGAGGGAGATGAGGGCGCTGCTGGACACCATCGACGACGGGAACAAGGGAACGGGCGGCATCAAGCAGAGGTCGACGACTTGGGGGTTGCTGGGCTTCATCAAGTTCACCGGCCCCTACTACATGTTGCTGATTACTAAGAAGAGCACCGTGGCCATGATCGGGGGGCATTATGTATACCAGGTCGATGGCACCGAGCTTATCCCTCTCACGCCCCCCAAGTACAAGCCCGACGTACGCAATACGGAAGAGTCGCGCTTTCTCGCTATCCTGAACAACCTTGACCTAACTAGATCCTTCTACTACAGTTATTCCTATGACATCACGAGAAGCTTGCAACATAACATCACGAGGGAGCGTACGGCGTTGATCAATGGATACCCTGGAGCTACATATGACGACTACAATTCCATGTTCGTTTGGAACAGCCATCTCCTAGCGCCCGCATCGGATGCCCTGCACAGCTCGTTCGACTGGTGTCGCCCTATAATTCACGGGTACATCGACCAGGCTGCCATATCCATATACGGCAGGACGGCACATATCACCATCATAGCCAGGCGGTCGCGATACTTCGCAGGCGCCCGATTCTTGAAGCGTGGCGCCAACGATCTGGGCTACGTCGCGAACGACGTCGAGACCGAACAGATCGTATCCGAATCCTTGACGACCTCGTTCCATTTGCCCGGGCCGAAGCTCTTCGCCAGCCCCCAATACACCTCCTATGTCCAGCACCGGGGCTCGATCCCCCTATACTGGACACAAGACAACACCGGCGTGACGCCCAAACCGCCGATCGAGCTGAACCTCGTGGACCCGTTCTACACGGCGGCCGCGCTGCATTTCGACAACCTGTTCGAGCGCTACGGGTCGCCCATCTACGTGCTGAACCTGGTCAAGGCGAAGGAGCGGACGCCGCGGGAGTCGAAGCTGCTCGCCGAGTACACCAACGCCATCGACTACCTGAACCAGTTCCTGCCGCCGGAGCACCAGATGATCCACAAGGCGTGGGACATGAGCCGGGCGGCCAAGAGCCGCGACCAGAACGTCATCGGCACCCTCGAGGGCATCGCCGAGTCGGTCGTCACGACGACGGGCTTCTTCCACAACGGCGACGGCGTCGTGTCGCCCACGCGCGTCCAGAACGGCGTCGCCCGCACCAACTGCATCGACTGCCTCGACCGCACCAACGCGGCGCAGTTCGTCATCGGCAAGCGCGCCCTCGGCTACCAGCTGCACGCCCTCGGCATCATCGAGGACACTTCCGTCGAGTACGACACCGACGCCGTCAACCTGTTCACCCACATGTGGCACGACCACGGCGACACCATCGCCGTCCAGTACGGCGGCTCCCAGCTCGTCAACACCATGGAGACGTACCGCAAGATCAACCAGTGGACGAGCCACTCGCGCGATATGATCGAGAGCTTCAAGCGGTACTACAACAACTCCTTCATGGACAGCCAGCGGCAGGAGGCTTATAACCTGTTTCTCGGAAACTACATCTTCGCGCAGGGCCAGCCCATGCTCTGGGATCTGTCCACGGATTACTATCTGCACCACGCAGACCCCCGTGCGTGGTCCAAGCGGGTCAGGCCTCATTACATACACTGGTACACACCGAAACACCTCGGGAAGCGGACCCTCCCTGTTTATCAGCCGCCCAAGATAGACGGGCCGCCGAAGCCTGTGTCATATTATGACGACTACTGGCTGGAATACTATCGCCCCGCGACGCTATCGTCCTTTGGGAAAATGCTACCCTACAAGATGAACTCCACCATCAAGTATATCCCCTTAAAGTCGACACAGGAAGGCAAGTATGACCTGAGCCCGTTCCGGGTGCGTAATGAGGAGCGCGACCAGGAGTTGCAGGAAAAGAAGAAGACCGCTCCGAAAAAGGAGGTCGTCATCGTGGACCCGCACGACGCACGCAGCGGCTCCCGAACGCCCGACACTGAGGATGCGGCATCCGTTGTCATGGCCGAGAAGGGGGGCAACTCGAGGGGTATCTCTATCCAGCGGTGGCTGCAGCCCATGTCGCACCCGGGCGACAGAGGAGGGCCGCTGGCCGGCATCATGAAGGAGCAGTCGGTGGGGAGACTCGCGTTCGGGCGCTCCCTCGAGGCGCACGACGACTCTTCGACGAAGCACAAGCAGACGCCGCAGGAGAAGTCCAATGCGGCACAGTGGAGCTTCACGCAGGTGGTGCACGAGTCGCTTAACCCGAGCGTCAGCGCGCACGAGATGGAGGACTACACGTCGTACGTGACGCACCCGCAGACGCTGCCCCTCGTCGTCTCCAACGACGAGCCCTACACCGACGTCCACGAGGCCGCCCACGCCTCCGAGTACCGCGACTACCTGTACGGCAGCTGGCAGACCCAGGGGCTCGACGACAGCGGCGGCCTCCCCGAGGGCGAGGTCGCCGCGTACGCGGACCTGCTGCGCATCGCCGATAACCCGCTCACCGTCGTTGACGAGGACTACGCTAAGAAGCGGTATAGGGCCTATAGGAAGTGGCTCCGTGGCAAGTCCTTATTCAAGCAGCAGCCGGTAGATTAGGAGGCGGCTGCCGCTTCTCTGGACACGCCGCTGAGCGATACTTTCGATTTCGAGTGAAGAAAGCGATGGCTTCAGGATAAATTTCGATTTCCGAGTCATGATTCTTGCTTCTGCTGGTGGCTTATGTCTCATGGCTGATCTTGAACAGCTCTCTTAATTGTGGCTCCTTCTCGACGAGGGGAGCTACGCGCTCGTCCATGTCCATCTTAGCTGCCTGCATTACGGCAGAGAGCATATCGGCCGCTTTTGTCAATTCCGATTTCAGCCGGGCGGGGCTTGGGTCGCCGACCGGGAACGAATCTTCCTCTTCGATGTTCAGCCAGCAGAGCATCAATGCCTTGATGATTTCGTTGCAGTAGTGCGGAATCCTTGGCCAGCAGGTGCTCATTATTGCTTGCAATAGCCTGATAGCGGATAATAACGAAGGGGGATGCTGAGTGCCGAACGGGTCTGTCATGATTTCTGAAACCATGGGTATGAGGTTCTGGGAATGGTGTTAGCATTGCATGTTTGGCGTCCTGTGGAAATACCCTGTTTGGGAGTGGTACATGAGAAGTGGGATGCGGGCATGAATAAAGATCAGTAGACCGACCTTCAGGTGTTTAATAGCAAGAATACCCATCCCGTTTACAACACAACGAAGCTTTTCGCAGAACAGCTCAACTAGGCGGATATGCTCACTTGCGTGATTATATCCGACCAAGATACCCTCCCTGATGATTTTATCCAGTAGTTTCTGTTGCGCCTCCGTAAACTTGGGGTAGCTCTGCGGCTCGTCGGCAGTTGATTCCAAGTCGATACCAGCCATCGTCATAAGCGCGGGATAGGCCGCGTTCAGGATCGCTATCGACTCGCTCTCTGGCGTCAGGTTGGGGAGGTACAGCACGGCAGGAAATATGGCGTCCTCAAACACCTGCGCCAGCCCCGTCTGACGCATAAGGTCCCCCGGGCAGCGGGCCCAGAAGGCGCGGAAAATGACCAACGCGCGGACTTTGAGGGCCGTTTGCGGCTCATCGAGGAGCGTGAGCAGCACCGGGGTAAAGAGGTGCCAACTTATCTGTAGGAGCTGTTCCTGTTTACTGATATTAGTCGTCTAAAGCTGTGACACAAAGAAGTGGGCTAGACAGGTCATTGGGTACGTGGATGGATGGATGTCATGGACATAGAAACCTACATCGGATTGCGATACAGCCCACTCGAAAGCCGTGATGGCGTACCGTTGGCCGTACTTCCAGGGCTTGCGCGCCTCGGCCTCCGCACTGGCGTTGTCGTACCGGCTCGGCTCCACAAACTCTGCCTTGCGGCCAGACGCCGTCACCGTCGTCGGGCGCGACTTCGAGAAAAGCGGCCGAAGGAAATTTGACAGGATGTCCTCCGTTATGAATTTGTTGCGCTGCTCCTGTGACCGGGGCTGGAAGGGCTCATCTAGTAACTCCTGAGCCAGGCTTGCAGATTCAGTTGTGGTCCATGGATCCTCAGCATTGGTGAAAGCCGTGATTGATATGAGGGTGGAGGTACTGAGCTTGGCATGATGCTTTGTCCTGAGCTTGCTTAGGATTTTAAGACCCAGAGCGCCTCGGGATACTATTTCACTGTAATTTGTATCATCTAAACTAAGGGTTAATATTCCGCACGTTATCCCGTATTACTAGGAAGAACACGGACCCTGATCAGGCGGTTCGACGTTGAGATTCGGGCGGATAATCTTGCCGATGTCTTCGGCGATCTCGCCCAAAGCTACTTCATCCGAACCATCGCGAACGATAATATTACGTCCGCTACACAGGAGGACGTTGAGAGCCCGGAGTGTCGTGAGTGGACTCTGCGAAGTCCCTGTCAGCTTCAAAAAGGGCAAGCCATGAGAGCGAGTCACCGCCTCATATGTAAGGAAACGTCAGTCCTCACAGTAGCAGAGTCTGTCCTCAAGACCTGAGCCGCGTCTTGTGCTGACACTTCCTCAGGGACCACTTGAACCAGTCAGCGACAGTTAAGAGAAAATGCGTGCCGATGGGAGACTCACAGCGCAAGATCTCTTCGGGGATTTCCGATGGCGACTCAGCAGTGCCGAGCTCACCGACAGCTTTGATGAGATCCTCAAACATGGTTTTTCGCCGAACTTGCGATCAACGAAGGTGCTTTACCTAATCAGGTCGTGAACGGGCTCACAGGTACTAGGGCAGGTAAGCCACCAATGACCTGAGCAGTGGGCAGATGTCACCTATGGAATCACATCCGCATGCTGACTCACCTGGCAAGCAGCTGTCACGCATGCAGGAATTATTGCAGATTTAGTGCACAGACCAGCCAATCTGGTAAGGGAAAGTTGAATACCCAGAAAATTCACAGAATTCTTCCACCACCCTTCCAATCATGCCCCAGGGAATTCAACGTTTTCGGGATGATCCGCTTGTCCAAGCCCTGGGTGGCTGGCTGGAACCTGTAAATGCACGCAAGGTTGATCTCAAGAAAATTTCCTAGACCCTAGGTCCCTGGCAGTTAAGGATAATGCTTACAAAAGTTGAGTAAGCCGGAGGGCAGAGTGGAATCTGTCTGGTTCCCTCCGCTTCGGGCATGCACCCACTTCTATGGGAACAGGGTCCAGAACCCCCCATCGCCTCAAATACTTACAGGGTCGCAGCCCTCTTCCCGGAGGGTTGCAGGATACCCTTTTCGCTCGCTTCACGTTCGCCCTGAGAGTCTCGTCTCGTGCAAAAGGCCTTCCTCCCTAGAATATGGCGTCTCCGTTATCGTCTAGGCCTATGACCCCGCCCCCGCCGTCACAAGGATCCGGCGCAAAGCAGGCCGTCGGTAATGGTGGCGAAAACGACACGATGGGGGTTCTCGCCGGCGAGGACTCCGGAGACGTGATCGTCGGCGGTGACGGCGGCGGGGAGACGGAGCCCGACTTGGACGCCGCGAAGAGGGCCGCGCTCGAGAGCCGGCTGCGACTCAAGGTGGACCTGCGGCTGTGCACGATCGCGGGGATCCTGTGCTCGCTGAACCTGCTCGACTCGGGCGTCATCAGCTCGGCGTCGGTGACGTCGATGCCCGCAGACCTGGGGCTCACTGGGAACCGGTTCAGCATCAGCATCTTCATCTTCACCGTGTCAAGCATCGCCTTCCAGCTGCCGTCGACGCTGGCCGTGCGCACCTTCGGCCCGCGCCCCTGGTTCGCCCTCATCACCTTCTGCTTCGGCCTCGTCACCATGTGCACCGCCTTCGTGCGCACCTGGCGGCAGATGATCGCCATGCGCGTGCTGCTCGGCATGGCCATGAGCGGCATCTATCCGGGCCTCACCTACTTAATCTCCACCTGGTACCCGCGCCACGAGCAGCAGACCCGCTTCGCATTCCTGCAGAGCGGCGAGGTCATCATCCTGGCCACGGGGAGCATCGTGAACTATGGGCTCAACGGCCTGGGCGGCCGCGGCGGCATCGAGGGCTGGCGCTACATGTTCCTGGTGCAGGGCCTCATCGCCATGTTCTTTGGGGTGCTGACGTACTTCTGGATCGTCGACTTCCCTGAGAACGCGCACCGGACCCCCTGGTTCCTGACCGAGGAGGAGCAGAAGCTCGCCGTGTCGCGCATCGACGCCGACCGCGCCGACGTCGAGCCGGACCCCTTCACCTGGCGCGCCGTCTTCGTGCACGCCGCGGATCCCAAGGTCTACGGGTTCGCAACGCTCTTCTTCCTCCTGAATCTGGTGTCTACGTCGCTGTCCTACTTCCTCCCCATCATCCTGCAGGGCGGCATGGGCTTCTCGGAGGACGAGGCCATCCTCCTCTCGGCGCCGCCGTACTACTACGCCGTGGTGCCCGTGCTCCTCTCGTCGGCCTTCGCCGACCGCTTCGGGCTGCGGGGGCCCATTATCTTGTTCAACTGCGCGTGCCTGATCGCCGGGTTCGGGATGCTGGGATTCAGCGCGAACCTCACGGCGCGGTACGTCGGCACTTTCCTCGCCACGGGCGCCTACGTCAGCAACTGGGCCGCCCTTAGCGCGTACCAGGCCAACAACGTCGCCGGGCAGTGGAAGAGGGCATTTACGGCTGCCGCCGTGACGGCCATGAATGGCGCCGGCGGAATCGCGGGCAGCTTCATCGTCCGGCAGGACGAGGCGCCGTACTACGTCACGGCCGTATGGGTCTCCATCGGCTCGCACATCTTGATCATCGTCCTCGTGGCTGCCTTCTCCGTCTTCTTCTACCTCGCTAATAGGCGGGCGAGCGCGGGCAAGGTGGTGCTCGAAGGTCGGGAAGGCTTCAGGTATACGTATTGAAAGCATCTTGTTTGTTGGAATATGCTATAGAAAGCGGGCTGCTCATGATACGATGTCTAATACGCCCGTTGGAGCTATTGTAGAACTTGGGTAGGAGTTTTGGGCTGGCGCTACGGAAAAAGAAAACAGGAAATCCGCTCAGGGGATGCTTATGACCACGATAAATAGAACAGCGTTGGTACCTCGCCATCCCTTAACATCGGGATCTTTCATTCATTAACAAGCTTTATTGAGCGAGGTCTATGGGTATCACGCGTCATCCGGCGGCTCCCCTGCCTCCCACCCCTAACTCGTTGGTATTCCAAGCTCATCCCTTTTGCTCCTCACCTCTTCCACGGCACCCGCGGGGTCGGTCGCATCAGGGTTACGCAGCTGCCATGCCACGCAGACCTCCAGCGCCTGCGCCATCCACTTTCCAGGCTTCACGCCCAGCGCCTTGGCAAGCTGAGTGCCGTCGATCAGTCGCTTCAGGGACGGTGCTTCCAGGACGTCTAGTTCCTGCAGGTGGTCTAGGAACGCATACCAACCCCGGAGGAAATCTTCGTTGTTGACGGTAGCTAAGGGCACTCAGTAAACAATGTTGGCCAGTGCGTTCCTAGGATGACTCACGAGACTTGTCTGAACCGCCAGCAAGCACCTCCATAGCCTCTACCAATAGTGCAGATAAGACCTGCAGTCTCCAGTGGCCACCCCTCGAATCCCAGTGTCGAATCGCCATGCCGAACTTGTCTCGCTGGTTGATGTCCGGTGCTCCTTCGATAACTGCCTTCTTCAATGATATGATCTCTGCTCGATGACTATACGCGGCAGTACACAGGTCAGACAGCTTGTTTGGTGCCTTGATACCTTCCCGTGCTGCAACGGTTCCATATGGTGGTGGCGCTCTCCCCTTGCCAGTGTGGGGTGGCTGCTCCAGGGGTCCGAAAGGGGCGATAGCTGCCAATGCCCATGCGAGATAAGCCGCCTCATCTGAACGAACGAGGACGTTGTATATTGAAGCTGGAGCCTTGTTTTCCCTCAGAGTATCGAGGCAATTGTAGACTAACTTCCAGTTTGAGGTGTTTGGTGACGGGAAGCTTGGATTGTTGGGGTCGGTGAATATTGTGTGGTACAACCCAAGATCATCGATGTACTGCAAGGCCCTCCGTGGATGATTGCCTGTGTCGCTTTATTAGCTAAGTGGAGTAGAGAACGGATTAGGGTACTCGGATATACCCTTCAGCATCTTCTCGACTTCAACGCCAACTCTCTCCCGACTGATTTTCAGTCGTAGGGCCTCGAGGACACGCTGATCCCCCATGACCTCCTCAGCTGCCGGGTCAATAGAAAACTCAAGCCGGCTCGCGAACCGCACCAATCTCAGCACCCGGAGAGGATCATCCATGAATGTCTGGAATGGTTCTAAGGGGGTCCGGATCAGTTTAGACTGCATATCAACCAGCCCTGTCGTGAAGTCCTCCACTTCCCCGGTGTTGAGGTTGAAGAACAATGCGTTTACGGTCGCATCTCTTCGTAGGGCATCCTCCTCGGCGGTGCCAAACTCCATTTGCGGGTTCCGGCTATCTTCGGTGTACGTCTCCTTGCGGAGGTTGACGAAGTCCACATCGTAGCCGAACAACTTAATCGTAGTGGTCTCCAGATGCTTGGACTTCTCTGGGTTTCTGGCAATCTTGTGGAGATTTCCGATGTCGGTCTCCGTAATGCCATGTTTCTGGATCGTTTCAGGCTTCTCACAGAGTTCGCACATCTTCAAGGCGAAAGCCTCGCCAGTCATGACATTGATCGCGGTGTCGATATCGTGAGATTCAACACCCAAGAGCTTATCTCGTACCCACCCTCCGGCCCAGCGTAGAACGACCGGCTCCGCAGCTGGTTGATGCTGGTCCACATATCTAGCAGCATCAAGGAGCAACTCTTTGAGCTGGTACTCCTTAGGATTGAGCTGGATGGTGGTTGTTGTGGGCTGCGTAGCCATCCTCCTGATCTGAGATCGCCGTTTGATCAGGTAAAGGTCATCCAAAGCATCTGGTTTTCTCTTAGACATGGGAAACCATGAAAACAAGGTAGAATAGTCACTGCTTCTCCAGCGGGATCTTGTGACTGAGTTGCAGAGCTGGCCAATCAGACAACGCATGGACTTTCCAAATGAATGAGTCAATCATGGGGGGACCGCGGCTGTATTCTATACAGTAAGTTAAGGTGTGCCTAGGAGGGGTTAGAGACTGTCTGAGTCCAATACAAGGGCATCAAGCTCAGCATAAGTATAACATCGTTATTAACCGTCCATGTAGGCGAAGCATCTGGATCTATCGATTGAAAATGCAAAGTTGAAGGGATAAGTGGCCTGGCGGGGCACTTCGTACACAGCAGTCAGGTGGCGCCCAGTTGGTGTCAGGTGCGAAGAACTTCATTATAATCACATAATTGCCAGTAATCAGTACTTCGCACTATCTCTACCTATTAAGTATCAGTGGATCGATGTTCAAGAGATATGTTCATTTTTGCTCTGTCACTTGATATGTCGATGTCGTATAACCACATAAGCCCATTTCCCCAGGTTAATGGTTTTGGATCATGCTCCTGCACTTCGAGCCGGGCGTTGATGGCAAGAATTCTGGAAACTTCGTGTTAAGGGGCTTACAGCACTCGCCCTCTTCTTTCCTAGCTACTCAGGGTCAGCGAGCCCTCAGTTGAGGCTGCTGGTCTCTGTCACCGAAGACTAGCCGTAAGCACTTGTGTCAAAATCCGTCTGGTTACTGGGTGTGCAGTGGGCTTTGGCTCTTACATTCCGTTATGCGCTGTCTTTAGTTCGAATGTGTTTAACCAAATGGAAATTTCGTAAAATTAATGATGTCGAAGGGTTTAGAAAGTTGGTGGATGTTGTGTTAGTCACGGCTCCTCGACTATAGCCGGCGGTGGCAACAGGCTTCTAGGAGATATACTTTGGCCCAGAAGGCGTAGATCTAAGCCGTTGCCCAAGTTTAGCTCGTCTGGATTCGTTATCCTTCTCGTTGCCCATCTATGCCGAATATTGGTGCCAGCGGTAGAGCTGGGGGAGAGCCTCGCAGATGTGACCGAGTAGCTATATCAGGCTGAAGGGCCATTTAATTCATGGTTCCGTCAGGGAGAATCCGGATACCAGCTTAGATTACTAGCGTGCCGAATGAGAAGGACCTTCGCGAGTCGTTTAAAGACACTTCGCCTAACCAAATTGCAAAATGATGCGTAGGGATGGTTGCAAGGGCGCCATCGACAGACCAATCGCGGGTTCGAATTGTTAGCCACCCCGCTGCCGACATGTCAGACCTGTCATATCGTAGTAGCGTTCGAATAGAGTATATAGCCAGTTTGCGCGTGCCCTTACCCATGTATTCTATGAAGCCCTCCGTGATAGGGACATCCCGTACGGACATCAGCGCTAAATGCAAGCCTTTTAAGGGGCTGCGCTTCGGCACTCCTTAGTTTCCCCCCGACTGTCCACATGAAGCTCAGCTCTGTATTACATTGTATAATGACGGTGTGGCAGCCAAGGAATGATAGCCAGTGGTTCGGGAAGGTAGCCAATAGTCATTGAGATCGTGCTCCTATCCCCATGAGCAAGACGACGCAGGGCTAATCTTAGGCACGCCATCAAAGTACAACCCAAAGGCGGGCAAGGGAATGAGAAAGAGTAAACAGCCAATGTGTACCATCCGCTGACAGGCTTCGAAAGGCTCAAACTTGAGACGGGATGGACCATGACCGGAGTGCCAACATGCAGACCACATGCAGACTGAACACTAATCGACAATTGGCTCGCAGCCTCGGGAGCATGGGGATGATGTGGGATATCCAGATTGTGCTTCCTGTACGGGATAGTATTCGTTTGTGTCATGACCGGCATGTCTCAAGCTAGCACGCCTCCGCCCAGGCAAGGCCTTCAAAAAGCCGTCTGGGGGGTAACACTCGCAGTCCGCGGCTTCCGACACAGCGACTCCATACGCTAGTGATTCCATTTTAGGATCCTCGATTAGGAAATAGCAAAGTGTTGTAAGCCATCCCTATCGGTCGATGCTTTGCTTTAGTTCTTTAGAGTTCAGTATCCCTTTGAGGATAGAAATCCCATGTTTTACCTCAGACTGCAGTCTTCGGGTAGACCGTCTAAAACTCACCTATACTCAGCATATCCTTCGTGAGTCGACCCGATATGATTCGCGTGCATGAGATCAGATCATATTAGAGTTGATCACATAGAGGAACCATGACGTTAAGGTCATCGACAAGGAGAACCCTCGTTACGTACATCGGCTAAAACATACAGTTAGAACTATTACCCCAGACCCGCAGTCACGCTAGTGGTAAGTATTCAGCTGTTAGGTAATATCCCGTACCGTGTCTTATAGCAGTACCATACGCACAAATACATGCGTGTTCGTATCGCCTTTGATGGCATAACGACGGGCTTCTCCGGTGATCCTTCCGTACGAGAACCATAGAAACAGTTGATGCGGTTATGAATACCTGGACCTACCCTATTATCGCACCGGTTTCCGGTGCAGATCCATTTCGGCCGGCCCCGCCGAACCCCATTAACACCGTCCGGACCTTCCAGTGATGGGATAAAAACCGTCGCGGGGGACGGGAAGTTTTGTGACTGAAAGGTGCAGGGCTATCTTCAACGGACGTCATTGGTCCATCCCAAAGTCAGGGGTACGAATGCGGAATCGTGGATAGAGACCGTGCCATCCCTGACGTCATGCCATCGACTGCCGAGATAAACGAACCCCAGAAAACATCACTTTCTGTAAGTCAACAAAGACTACCTACCATCGCAGGGGACGATCAATTGCCATCACGGCATACGAAATCTTGCATACGTCTACTGATCGAGGGTTGCATAGCCACGATGTGACCCTCCGTAGTCCCTAGTGAGGAGGTTATTCATCATCATATTTCGCGGTGGGCCCGCTGGCAAATCGGCTCGCCGGATGCAACGCCTCGTCGTCAGACTAGACGGGTCCCGTACATGCCCAGCAAAGCTTGAAGTTCAGACCAGAACATCCGTGACTCGCACAGCCTCATGCCTAGAGCATCTAGAGCTAGCCGATCGCCCGAGAAGCTGACCCGAGTAGAAAACTGAGTTAACGTGAGCGCACTCCTATACCGATACGGAGCGCTCTCAGCTGCGGCGGAATAGTCATCGAGCGGGGTGCAAATGGCAATACGAATGAGGGGTGTCGAATCCCCCCTATTCAGTGCCGGTTATGACAAACCGCACGTACTATACACTATCTTGCACACCACGTATGTATGCCACACCGTTGGAACAACTTAGTATCTTGCGAAATAAAACCATCCATGCCAGGTATCAGTTAACACAATAACCGGCCAACTGACAGAAAGTCCGGGCACCTAACATGTGGCGAGGTACCGTCGAGACGTTAGACGTACCCATCATACGTCGTACTGCCGGGCGGTATTCATGGAGGAAGGGTGAAAATCTGGGGATCGTCAACTTACACAGGCCTCCACACATGCGGCTAAATGGGTCAATCACCGCCCTAGAATACTTGAGCATCTTCACACCTTCAGCGGACATCAGCCTTGGCGCGCTCAGCCAGCCAGTGAAAGCACGGCTGCGGCGAAGCAACCCATCCAACGATTCGTGGGAGGTCTTGTGGTCTGTAAGTGTACATGGGTGGAGATCTTGATTAAGGTTCTAATTGGAGATACAAAGGAGAAGGTCTGGGGCTTAACAGATAATCTCACTGGGGAACCCCTATGTCATACGAGATAATCGAGAGGTACATTACGCATCGTCATGTAAGAAGAACTGACAACGCAACAAAGGAACTGCTCGAACTACTTAACCACTGGACCCCCCCCGGTCATCCGTCACCCTTCTATCTTTAACCCGTTGGTCCTAAGACTTCTTGTTCTCTGAGACATCAACTACTTCCACGAATCTAAACTACAACATCACATAAAATACACAACAATGACGAGCACCGAGAAGCCCCAGTTCACCAACAGCTTCAGTGATGAGACGCTGCAAGTCCCGGCTGAGACGACGACTCGGCGACACTCCTCATCGCAAGACTATCTGAACACTCCCGAATGGGGTAAGTACTTCGGTCGCCTCGCCCGATTCCTAACCCTACCACAGCCTCAATCCCTATCTTCCCCGTGCGGCGACGGCTGTATCACGCTTCCCCCCTTTCTCCCTTCCTCCACTTTCCCATCCCAGAACCCAAACTTCGAAGCCGTAATTAGGTCCCAAGCATAACACTAACGCACGTACCTCAGACGCGTCCAAGACGCCGCCCAGCCGGTTCCAGAAGCGCAAGGGCAGCATCTACGCGACGCCGCCGTCGCGCGACGGGCACGTGGAGCGGAACCGGGACGCCGTCGAGGAGTTCCACAAGGCCCACAGCAAGCGGTGGTCCGTCTCGTCGGGATCCTCGTCCCGCCGGTCCTCCTCCAGCAACGGCATCGCCGCCGCCGACCAGCAGCGGCGCAAGTCGTCCATCGGCGGCTTCACATTCGGCGGCGGCGGCCAATGATCGAGGCCGGTATAGAAAGGAAAAAAAAAAATTGAAAAATGAAGAAGGAAGTGAAACATAGTGGAGGATCGAGAGGCAATGGGTGATGAAAGGCTGAGTGAGGAAGTGTATGCCGTGACACAATGCGGCCTCCCCGCTTCCCCCTCCGTCGAGTCGCAGAACCGGCATGGGCACTGGGCCTCCGGGAGAGGCGTATCTTCTGGATGGCCACAATGCGTCAGTGCCATCAATTTTTTCCCCAGTACTGACGCCTTGGGGCCCTCTGGCGGATAGGCTACATCAGGCCAGACTAGGGGCGTCGATAATTCGGAGCGTGCTGGCTGTCTTGTGGGTTCACTCGGGGCATATATCCATCATCATCATGCATACATGTCAAAAGGGCACATATATCCAAACGCCCTATACCCATGCGTACTTGTCTGCATACCTTTTTCTACAAGCTGTATTCTTAGGGATTTTCTATTCGGTGTGTACATAAGTTTGTGAGATCCTTGGAGGGCATTTGAAGCACAAAATATGATATTATGAGACACAGTTCATCGCTTAATCCTCTGTGTTCTGATTCTGTAGGATTACGAGACGCGATGCAAGTCATGTCAGTCGAGTGGGGGACGTAGAGTATGTGGTTGGGGGGTATCCAAAGTGGTTTTCCATTCAACCGGATCCCCGAATCAACCTACGGTAGTAGTGTCTGGTTTTCCTGCTAAATTACCAATGGGGAGGCCGTTAGGTTAGGCTATGTACACACAAAAGGAAGAAGAAAACGAGTCAAGCAGATGCCACCTGACTACCGCATGCCGAACCCTAAATCCGATGCCAGCTAAACGATACCTCCCTCCCCTCCTATTTGAACCCATGTGTGCAGTTTGTGTTTGTCTTCGTTTCAGTCGTCGTCCATGCCGTCGATGTCGATGGCATCCGGATTGGAGGCCGCAACCGGGTGATCCTTCTCAGTGGGTATGGTTCCAGAAATGTTGGTACTGGCCGCGACGAAGCCGGCAGGAGCGCGCGCCTGCCTCTCAAGCTGCTCCATCGCGTCCGCTACCTCCGGATCCACGCTTCCGTTGGTAGCGGTCTCGGCAGCGTTTCCGGTACGCGCGGCTTGGCTGCGCGCAATGGCCTGCGACGCTATGAAATTGACATCCGTGTTGTACTGCGCCTGAACGCTACGCTTGATACGAAGCATCTCCTTGTACGTATCCTCATTGCCGTGCTGCACCTCGAACTGTTCCCACTTGGTCCAGAATGCGGGGTTAGTCCTGGGGTCGCAGAATTGGGATGCGTGACCGTAAATAGCGCGCGCACGGTCGATCTCTCCCAGACGCTTCTCCATGTCGGCAAATTTTAGACACATATCGCGCGCCTCCTCGTCCGGTAGCGCAGCGATCGCCCTCTCGTAAATGGGTCGCGTGGAGGGCAGGCCAAAATTGGATGCCGACTTCGTGATGTAAAAATTGAACATGTCGGCTCGGTCCTCGTCCGAGACGGCACGGGTAGCCCGCTCGTAGATGCGCATAGCATGTCTCGCAAGCCCTCTTTCTTCTTCGAGGTTGCCGTACATAAGATATAACACTTTGGCGAACTTGGGAGGGCAGTCTTCAACGGCCTGCTCAAAGAGGTCTCGGAGGCGTTCGATGCTGATCTTTCGGTCGACTGCCTTGGTTAGATAGAGGTTCCATAGCTCGAAGGCGACAGGGTAGCTGAACAGGTCTAGGCCTCGCTCGTATATTTTGAACGATTCTTCGTAATACTTGTGTTCCTCCATAAGGTTGGCGTAGTTGACAACCGTCTGTGGTGTGGCTATCCGTAGTTCGAATATTCGTTCGTAAACCTTCTTTGTTTCCTCGAGAGAGCTCACACTCTCAACCAAGTCAACGTAGAAACTCCAGAGTTTCCAACTCTTGTGTACCCTTTGTTGAGGTGAAAGGGTCTCGTCGAAATAGTCGACAGTTGATCGTTTGGGAGCCTGGACGGCCTTGGCCATGATCCGGACTGCATCGTCGAAGTTTTCGTTGCGGAGCTCCATCTCGGCCCATTCGATCCACATGTCAGCAAGCTCAGCAACAGACTTGAACGGAACCTTGACGGCCTTCTCCATGATGACTCTTGCGCTCTTCAGGTCTCCCCCTTTCTCGTAGAACTTGGCGTAGTTAGCCCACAGCTGGTGGAAAGCCCCAACTGCCTTCTTCGGCTGGATTGCTGCGATAGCATCCGTGTATGTTTGCACCACTTCCTCCTTATTATCCCCCCACAGAGCGACGCGCTTCTCCCACTCTGGCACGTTGTTGGGGTTCTGTCGCAAAAGGACATCGTTCAGCAGGAACGGCCGACGGTCCATGAGCTGTTCGAAGCGCATCATACGAATGTCGAGATCGAAGTCGGCGTCCTCGTCCACTTTGCCCTCTTCCGCTCGCTTCGATGCCAACTCCATCAAGGCGCCGATTATGGATTCTTCGAATTCGGCATAGGTGTCGAAGATGAGGGTGAAATCTCGGACCGTCATGACCGTCGTGATCCCTTCCTCGAACACGTCCCTTGCGCGTTCGAAACTCCCTCTCCTAATCCAGTACGTGGCTAAGCCGCACCAAAGCTTCCCCCTTTGGTCGGCAAAGCGGTCAATTCCGCTACGAATGATGCGCTCAACGTCGACGCCAGTCTCCGGGCCGGTTTCGACCTCCGTCGCATGTTCTACGAGCAGATCGACCATTTCGCTCCATAGTTCGTAATGGCCCTTGCTATTCTTGCTATTGAAGCGCGGATTATTGAGTATATCGATATACTTCTTGACAGCCTCTGTGTACAGACCCTCCTGGACCAGCAGTTCGATGAAGTCCTCGGCATCCTCGGGATGGACCTGCATGTACCTTCGCCAAATCTTGACTGCCGTCTCACCAGCAGCGGAGTTCGCGAAAGGTCGATAGAGAGCCCATATCCTGTTATGTTGGGTTATAGGAAGCGCACGCAGCGCTCGGTCGAAAGTACGCCGCGTGAGGGTGACTAAAGGCTGTTGGAGCAAGAACTTCAGATACATGACCCAGATCCGAGGCATCTTGTTCAGCAAGATCAGGGCCTTTTCGAAAAGCGCGTTGACCTTCTTATATTCCGCGGCAAAAACGGCAGCATTTAGCTTGGAAACGTGCTTGGTCCGGAATTGGAGATACTGGGACAGCCGGTCAGCATATCTGTTTGGCTAAGAGTAGAAAGCGCGTCCGAAACCCGTGAATGCCGGGAGACCACTCACCATCTTCCAAAGCTTATAGGACCGGGGTAATTGTAGACAGGCCCGCTCGAGTACGAAGGCTTGTTCCTGGAGGGTGCCATGCTGGAACTTGAACTGGATGTATGCTAACCAGGGCTTTGTGCTACCGGGATCTCGCAGGATATCCTGCTCGTAGACGGCGTCCTCGTCGGCCTGAAGAGGGTCACGTTATTTAGTTGGTGTTCGCTGATTCCATGGAGCAGTTCGACCCAAAGAGGACTTACGACCAAATGAAGATCGGGCTTTCTGTTGGCAAGGGAGCCATTTGTCAGGCCGTTGGGTGGCATCGTGTTGACGTACGAGCAGAGCAAGCAACTCAAATTAGCTGTCTTGTCGCCTTGTCTACGAATTTCTTTCGCAGACAAATCTCTGTCAATGCTTATGCGACGACAAGGACAAAGCACATCAGGGTTAGACGCTGCATCGTTGTGGTAAACTGCAACTCCAAGGGAACCGGACAAGGTTAGGAGAGGAGGAGTCGAAGTTGAGCCTTTCCGTCGTGAACCGATAGCAGGAAGCGACTTTCGTTTTGGGGTTCACGACTTTACTCTCCCAAGTTGGGACTTTCTTTAAGAGTAAAGTTCCAATAATTGGACGGCGTCTGCCCCCATTTCTCTCCGTTCTCCACTTAATTCGACCCTCATTGCATTTAGGCGAGTTATGCCATAAAGCCATCTAAACCCCCCCTCCTCCCCCCCGGTTTCAAGATGCAGGTGCCCGTGGGTGGCTCCGACCGCCTGCGCCGCTCTCCGCCAAGCCCAGCCTTGTCTACTGGTGGAGCTTCCTTTTAACATCGTCATTGCCTACCAATCACTCATCCTGTTGGAAACTCAGCTCAATTCCGACGACACCTCGCTTCCCAGCCCCGATATATATCTGAGCGGTTCCTTATTTTCGTTTACTTGAGCCGTGGCTTGCGCGTCTATGCTTAGACTTTCGTCACGATAAATTTTGCCTGCCGCATATTCTATAGCTCCCGTTCCCTGAAGACCGAGCTTACCCGGCCAAGATGTCTGGCGCTGCGGTCAGTCTATATCAGTGGCGCGGATGCACATCGGAACCATTCATAATGTTGACCCCTGGCACAGGACCGAGAAGCCGTCTTTCCGACGCGACAGTCGCTGGGTATCATGAAAGCGAAGCTCAAGGGAGCCGAGACAGGTCACAGTCTGTTAAAGCGAAAGAGTGAAGCTCTTACGAAGTACGCTGGACCTTTCCTGTGAAGTCCCGCCAGTTTGCTCTAGCTAACTCTACGCATAGGCGTTTCCGAGGTACAGCTCTACAGCTACCTGATCCCACGATAAGCTCCGCCAATTGACAACTGCGCAGAAATCACAAGGCGAATCGACGAGGCGAAGCGTAAGATGGGGAGGGTTATGCAGATCGCTGCTTTCTCCCTGGCCGAGGTCAGGTACGCCGTAGGGGGAGACATAGGCTACCAGGTGCAAGAGTCCGCCAGCCAGGCGCGTTTCCGGCTGCGCACAAAGCAGGAGAACGTCTCCGGTGTTTTCTTGCCTGCATTCGAGAGCTACCTAACAGAGGGGAATAACGATTTCGGTCTGACGGGTCTCGGAAAGGGTGGCCAACAGGTCCAGAGATGCAGAGAGACATATGCGAGGGCCGTCGAAACCCTGGTCGAGCTTGCGAGCCTTCAGACGGCTTTCGTCATCTTAGACGAAGTCATCAAGGTAGTGAACCGAAGAGGTAAGGGTAGAGTTGAAGCGACAGTCAAGGATATTGAGCTAACAATGATTCTAGTCAATGCTATGTAAATACCACCCAACCAACGACACTTTGGCGGCAGCTAACCCTGTCCGCAGTGAGCACGTGATTATACCCAGAACGGAGAATACTATTAAATGTGAGTATATTGCCCCAGGAAAGCTGGAATGGATACTAACTGCGAAATCTAGATATCAATTCAGAGCTAGACGAGCTGGACAGAGAGGAATTCTACAGACTGAAAAAGGTCGCCGGCAAGAAGCAGCGAGACACAGCCGCGGCAGACGCCGAGATGAAAGCGAGGAGAGCAGCCGCGGAAGGCGAGGACGGAGAGAAAACGCAACCGAGGAACCAAGCGCCCGCTGATATACTAGCTGAGGCTGAGGATGAAGACGTCATTTTCTAGGGCATTTAGGCCCCAGTCACTGTCAGTAACCATGATACGGGAGTCAACAACAGGAGTTCGGGTTTGCTTCTTTGGTCTTTAGCCGGTGTATTACCTAACGCGACCCGAAGGTGCATAGTTAGGGTCCCTAATGATTGTATTGCTTTCAAGTGTCCCGCGTTCCGACCAGTTTAGGAATATTCCTGGTGGCAGATTCCATTTCTCCGTGGCGTGTTTGGGTCGAAACCCCCTGTGGATTCGGGGGTTTGTATCCCATGTAACGCTAGCTCATGGACCAGTTACCATCACAATGCTGCCGAAACCGGCATGCACTTCCCTATAGTTAGACAGAAGCTGTTCTTTCTGGAACTTACCCACAATGCTTTGACAGGTGAAAGTACGCACAATGCGGGAAGGTGAATTGGGAAGCAGACCGTGCCCTCTGTATCCAGAGCACACGAGGTGTCCGCCTACCATCTAAGACAAGCGGAAGAGGCCTACGTCAGCTGTGGCGTCAGGTGTATGCGATAAAGCGCGTCTACAACCGCTGAGGATCCATGCGCAGCCAATAGGCGCAGCCAAGCATCGGGCCTCGAGGCGAGGGCTGAATGTGGATTGGCGAGGCAGACAGGCGATCAGCAGGACAGACCCCAGACACAGGAGGAAGGGAGTGCAGTCATATCCCCCCATCCCCCAGTTCTCATGGGTGCCTCGACGTTCCAAGTTTTTATCTGGTGTATTGCGTCTCTGAACTCGGCGGCACTAAAAGGAACACTTTAGCGCAAGAGATTCCCGTCATCGATATGTGAGCTGCAACTATGTACGTCCTTGAAAACGCAATCCACTAACTAGCTCAGGGCGACCATAGTCATCCAAGTCGACGTAGTACCAGTAATGGGAGAGGGGCCGGACCCAGTAGGAAGGGGAGAAGCCGACATCGAATCCCCTGCATCGTCCCCGACCAGCACTATCACAGACGATGAGGGCGAAGACAGACCAGTTGCGGCCAGGGCATCAAGTGACACACCGCTTCCATCTAGGACCTTAACTCCGACGACGACAGAGGACACAGTCCGTCCGGAGCGTCAGACAAACCCAGTCCTACCGGCACGATCCGCGAAGCTGGAAGGACATTCTCGTCCCCAGTCGCCTGTATTGGTAGCGGAGGCGTCTAGCAACCCCGGAGGGGAACCGAACACGGCGCAGCCCACAACTCCGGAACTCAGGAAAGCGAGGAACATACTAAAGAGGGAGCACCCGGGGGATCCAGTCATCAAGAAAGAGCCCGGGGACGACAATGACGGCCTCGTCCGCACGCCGCGGTGGGACGCACACAACCGCAGCAGCCCCGTGAAATGCGAAGAGGACGACAACAGCGACGACAACGACGACGACGACGTGGTCGAGATCTCGCCGTTCAAGCGCCCAAGGGGCCCGAGGGGCCAGGGCTCCGTGCCCGCGCCCGCCTACCTGGGCGCGTTCCGGCGGCGCAGCGCCTCGCCGTCGCCGCTACCGCCGCCGGACCCCCTGCACCACCCGGACTTCCCGGACCGGCCGGCGCTGAAGTGCCCTCGGGCGCGGCGCGGCCACGCGGACGTCGTCTGCGAGGCGTCGAGGTCGCGGCGCAACGCGGGGCGCGAGTACTACCGGTGCCTCGCGTGCGGGCCCGACGACGGGTTCATATGCTGGGCCGACGGCCGGGGCGTCCGCCCGGACAACCCGCGCTGCGACTGCGGGCACGCGTCGCGCGAGGACATCACGGGGTTCCGCTCGCGGCAGCCCGACACCGTGTGGTACAAGTGCGCCACGGACGCCTGCGGCTTCCGGAGGTACGAGTGGGACGACCCGCTGACCCCCGAGGAGGTCAACGCCTACTGCGGACGAGAGGTCTACCGGCTGTGACGGGATTTGATTTCTCTCCCCCACGTTATAGAGTTTAGACGTCGGGAAGGTAGTTAAGGACGAACAGAACTCTGTGCAACTATAGGGGAGTTTATGCTGGCTTTGGTGGTATCACGGTAGTAACAGGACCAAGAGCTAGCATTATACGGCTTCGAATGTGCCACGGCCGAGCCATATTCAACTGCGGGGAGAACAGGGCACAAATATATGACAGTGGGAATCGGGAACGGTCCGTATAGAAGGTGATCCCCAACTTCGCGTTCTGGGATGTGACTCGGTTAATCGCAAGTCTGTTCAACACCGGTGGTTAGTGTAGTTATTCGGATAGCATAGTGCAGTTCTCCCCTGGAAAGAATCACATGTGTGAATGTCAAGGATGCTCATACTGGCGTAACTCATAGCTTAGTCAGCACGCGTCAAAAGTCATTTAAAGTCCGCCACACATGATGCCTGGGGGTCGTATAGGGAGGCGGTAGAGATCTCCACTACGGCACCGAGCCCCGGCGGTCACGGCCCACGGACGACATATCCCGGAGACCGGTGGGGCTGTGGGGGGAATAAGCGCCCATTGTCAACCAAGACAAGTCGCGCCAAACCCCAGACGACTCGTCTGATACTAATTCGCACAGGCCTGTTGGGCGATCCGGTGCCTGAATACAGGCGCAGACCACGAAAGACGGAACTAGCCGATGTTTCAAATGGAGGCGGAGGTGACACGGCATGAGCCGGAAACCCCCAAGCCGGATCCACTGTGACGGGGACAATTACGTAGCCCTAGCCCGGCCGCCACGACCCGGCAACTAGGCAGCAGCCGGGTAGGAGGCCATAAGGGCCGTATGCATAAGTATATATACGGCACGATCATGGCCATCTCCAAAGAGCCTTCATCGCGTTGAGCTTACCTCCTCAACCTACCGATTTACACGTGTCACGCACGCGCGAGACACCCTCACAATGACGTCCACCAAAGAGCTAGAGAAAACGCTGCCCCGCAAAGCGCCGAACACGGAGCGGCACCGCGCGGTCCTCGACGGGCTGACGCGGTACAAATTCCAGATCTACAGCACGGTGTCGCCGGCGCTGGACGGCGAGGCGCTCGAGCGGCTGGAGCGGGACATCAACTCGGCGGCAGAGCCGGCGGGGACGGGCAACAGCGTGCTGTCCCCGGCGGCGCGGTCCGGGGAGCACGCGGGGCGGCCCCTGCGCGCCGTCTACGAGCACCACCTGCGGGCGCGGGACGCCGGGGAGAACGCGGGCGAGGAGTCGACGGTGCACCCGCTGTACTTCGTGGTGGCGGACAAGGCTGACTGGAAGCGCGAGGGGCTGCTGGCGGTGCATCTCGACTGCGGGTACGGCGAGCAGGAGGACCGCATCGGCGTCGGCCGCTGCGGCGTGGACTGGGCCGACTCGTGGGGCGTCAACATCGATATTGGGAATATGGACTGGATGGACCTGAAGGAGGCGGAACAAGAGGAGTGGGGCGGCGATGATCCGTATGCGGATGAGGATGAAGATGATGACGGTGACGGTGGCGACGGTGACGGTGGCGACGGTGACGGTGGCGACGGTGACGGTGGCGACGGTGACGGTGGTGTCGGGGACGACGATGAAGATGACGGGAAGGCTGGCGATGAGAAGAAGTCAAAGGAATGAA